>JAYMSV010002941.1:0-10440 GCA_036897745.1 Erodium moschatum | reverse complement strand
AGGAGAGTCGGGCCTTAGTTTCTTTTTGTTAGAGACGTACGATTTGTAGTTATTTACACTTATGTCGTTATTTGGGCTTGGGACCCTTACACTTTTGCGATACTTATTTCGAGAATTTCAGTTATTTGAACTCTTTATATCGGTTTTACTTATTTTTACTAAGTCACGTCACATTTCCGGCGCTAGCCGGATTTGGGGCGTTACACTTTATGCCCTAAGAATTCAAACATCTTATGGAGAAGAACATTTTTGGAATTGGAAACCCTAGTTTACTTATGACCTACGAATCCAAACATCTTATGGAGAAGAACATTTTTGGAGTTGAAAAACCCTAGTTCACTTATGCCCTAAGAATCCAAACATCTTATGCAGAAGAACATTTTTGGAATTGAAAAACCCTAGTTCACTTATACCCTAAGAATCCAAACATCTTATGGAGAAGAACATTTTTGGAATTGAAAAACCTTAGTTTACTTATGACCTACGAATCCAAACATCTTATGGAGAAGACCATTTTTGGAATTGAAAAATCTTAGTTTACATATGACCTACGAATCCAAACATCTTTTGCAATTGAAAACCCTAGTTTACTTATGACATGATAATCCGATCGACTGGTCATGTAATCCGATCGATTGGGATCGTAATCCGATCGAGCGATAACACAATCCGATCGACTCCTCATGCCATCCGATCGGTCATATGATATGTATGCCGATAGAGGAGGCAACTTTCAAATGCATAAAAGTCGATCGACTCCTCATGCCATCCGATCGGTCATATGATCTGTATGCCGATATAGGAGGCAACTTTCAAATGCATAAAAGTCGATCGACTCCTCATGCCATCCGATCGGTCATATGATCTGTATGTCGATATAGGAGGCAACTTTCAAATGCATAAAAGTCAATCGACTCCTCATGCCATCTGATCGGTCATATGATCTATATGCCGATAGAAGAGGCAACTTTCAAATGCATAAAAGTAGATCGACTAATTATGTTTCCCGATCGATACAGTCAGATAACCATAGAAAGTCTGGACAGTTGATCAACTACACATGTGTCCCGATCGATACAGTCGGAGACCCATGCATTTCATGCACGGGAGGATCGCACACACCTGTAATCCAAGCGAGAGTATATCTGTTCGCCCAAGAAGTATGATCGACCAACTACATAATCCGATCGATAATAAAGAGACAAACAAACATATGCATTCAAAGCATCACAATTCATTTTAACCTGCCGATCCAAAATTACAGCGTCATCCACAAAAAAACAACATATAACCCGTACAAAAAATTTCCCACAATTAGTTTAAATCACAAACCCCCTAATTACACGTACAACAGATATTTGTACTTTGAAAATACATCGGTACACATTTTCCTACGATAAGAAGGCATGAACTGGTCTTGTAGATATTCATGGAAGGAGAGGTTGGTCAATTCCATCTCGATGAATTTCAGTGTGTACACCCCACAATCACCACTGTAAGAAAAAAAACATAAGTGAAGTAAGAATATTTACAAGTTCATGAGGTGTAAATGTAGTAGTAGCTTAGATACTAACCTCTTTGCATTTTGAGGCAGATTGTCAAACCTCTTATAGCTGAAATCACTAATGTACGATTCTCGAACCTCAGGGTCCACCAAATTTCCCTAAGTGATCATCCTTGGAAACATATAGCAGTACGACTTCATTAATTCTGCCAACTGCATATCAGATATTACCGTAGTAGCACAGTCGTACACTTTGATACCACGTTCAACGATATCCACGACCAACAATATCCAATGAGTTTTACAAAAATTTACTGGAAAGTAAATTTTCCTACATCCCTTCCATGACTTGGGTATATGTAGCGGACTCTCACCCTTCTCATATTTCATTAACTGGCCTGCCATCCGTACCGGGTGAATGCCTCTCCTTTCTTGTAGTTTTTTGTACTCCCACTGCACTAGGTGATGGAACAATTCATCTAACCTCTCCTTCGATGTGCCGCTGGCGCCTCCGTATTTCATACAAAGCACCCTCTATATGTTGCATCAAACAAGTCATTCATTACGCGAATCATGCAGATGAAATAAACTGCATATATGTCATTATGTAGTTTAAGCTTACTTACATAGCTATGTAACACCGTCTTTCAGGAGCTCTGCAAAGTAATTCTTATCTCTTATACCGTAAGTGGTCTGCATTACTGCTCCACTCTTCATCTTATCCACGCAGATTTTCATCAAATCACAGTTCAGTTGTTTTAGAGGATCCCACCAGGTCTCTTCCCCTTAATGGAAATACCATCCTTCGCATGTCTCTTCCTATTAGAGGAAGGGGGAGGACTCTCAGGGTCCCGCTTACGCATTGACGTTGAAGGACATGAAACAATGTTGTCTTCCGGTGATGGATGTGGATCTTGTGGAACATGGGAAGGGCTTGAGAAGTTGTCCCCCATATATGCTCTCCATGAGCTCCTCCTTCATTATGGGAGATATGACCTTCATTCCGGTTGGTAAGTAAATGCAACATCTGACCTATTTGATCCTTCATTTCTCCGATCTGACTTATTTGATCCTTCATTGCTCCGATCTCGGTTCGTAAAGAAAAGACATGGGCCTCTACCGCTTCCAACATGTCCTTATGATGACGATCATATTCTGCATCCTGTACGGGAGATCTGGCTGGCGGGAGGGGCGCATCATCAACACCAGGATCAATTCTTCTTTCTGCGACGTGTCCTTCGTCACGGTGCACTTGGTCATTCTCCCCCATAACCACATCCTCATCCTCATCCTTCCATATGACTGACTCTCCTTGCTCCAACATTTCATCTATTCTGTCAAACTTCTCGTTAGGATAACATTCTCGTATCCTTGGCATGGGGTCCCACATATTTAATTCTTGTTTTGCATCTCTACCCCTATAAGGGAAGATGACACTTTTGATCTCCTGATCAAAGAAATATTTTAGCAAAATGCCTCATGATTAATTTAGTTCCAACATTTATATTTCAATGAATGGATTCATAATTAATACACGTTATTAACTTTCTAACATGACATTTATCCAACTCCTTTACAGCGTCTGTGTAGTTTGGTGCCTTGGTCCATGTTTTTGACCATTTTGTATCCTCGGTGAAGTTTCGCGAATATCACTACACACTGCAAATTCCTTAGCCAATTCTGGCAAACACTCGAACGCCAATACCTACATGTATTCATAAATACATGAATAAATAAATCAAATGTGATATGGTTAATGAATATAAACAGTTTAGGTTTGCATTTACTTACTGTTAGAGCCGGAACAAAGGCGTTGACTGTGTATGTTCTTGTGGTTCTTTTAGCCTTCTTCATTCTCTCTAATTTACTTGTCAAATTTATTCCATGTAGTTCAGCATTGAGATGTTCACAGGCAAGATAACCCCAAGGGTATTCATAGAACATGCAATATCTTCAACCAATCCCATTCAACGTGGGTCCTCTTTCACTGATTGCTTGTTACCTGGGAGCAAAACGGAAGTGAGGAACCACAACTGCCCCATTTTCACTATCTCCCAATCATTCTTCTTCTTCTTATTCCTAATACTCTAATATCCTTCCATCATTTCTATGAATATCTTTTCCACATCTTCTACTTTCACCGATCCATTATTTTTGTCGAAGTGTCTCTTCTGAAAATCTATATTACTGAATTGCACTTTCCACCCTTCATTACTTACTTTCCCTACGTTCGGGGGTTTTGAACATCTCAATCCGGTGATAAGAGAAAACTCATTCATCGAAAATCTATTTGGTGTCCCGTCCAAAACAAACCATGTCTCTGACGATCTTTTGATAGCAACTACTCGGACGATAAGTGCCCACATAATGTTGTTTGAATGCTCAAATCTTTCGGGTAAGTCCATCAGCTTTCCAAATGGCCCCTCTTCTATCAAAGTCTGGATCCTCTTCGTTTCAGCAGGAAATTTTGCTTTCCAATCCCTCCACGCTTTGTATTTTCACTTCATTGTCACCACACATTCAAATTGGTCCTCTTTTGCCAAAACAGTTCTAAGCCGAGGAAATGTTGGGGTTGGTGGTGGTGGTGGTGGTGTACAAGTTCTGGATGAGCTTGGATTTTCTTCCTCCCCCCTTCTTCTTCTTCTTCTTCTTCTTCTTCTGGAGGTGCTTCAATATTATCTGGGACAACTACAAGAGCATCTAATTCTTGTTCTTTATCTTCTTCATCATGCTCTTGTTCATCTTTATCTTGTTCTTTATCTTCTTCTTCTTCTGTTCATGTTGTTGCACTACTGCTTATGGTTGTAGTTCTCTGTCAACGCACATTTGTACCACCTCATCTAATTCTCTTTCTGGTGATCTTTCACTGTGAACAACACTTTGCACTGCATCATCTTCTTCTTCATCTACTCCTCCACGGGGTTGGTCGGCCGAACATTGAAATGAATGATGTTCTTGACCCTATACTTGTTCTTGTTCCGATTGACCTGGTTCGTTGTCACTCGAAATGTCATCTTCTTCACGAGGTCTGTTAGCCATTTGCATTCTTCTTTCCATTCGAATGCACTGGCATGTACAGGAAACAACAGACATTACACAACTTCTATAAATCTCGATCGAGAATATATAAAGACGATCAAGAATATGATCAAATACGAGACTTGTACCGATCGAGACTAGCTCTGTCTCACTTGGTCTCGATTGAGATACACCCAGTCATTCTGCTGTCTAGATTGACCCACCAAACCTAAGTGCAGTTCTCCAGGATTTACTACGTCTCGATAGAGACCATCCAGTCCTCCTACGGTCTCGATTGGCCATAACCTAACCACACTACTCCACAAATTGACTACGTCTCGATAGAGACAAACCCTAAATCCGATCGAGAGCTACAACTACCAAGTGATCGGAAATCAACCTACCTATCTACATCAATGTTGCAACATAAACCTCTAAAACTAATGTGATGTCCAACATTTCTACAAGAAAATCGGTCGGAATGAGCCCTAATACGTATCTTAAAGAAGCTTTTCGTTGTTGGGTGAAGACCTCGAGAAGACGGCGAATGTGCAGTGGAAGGACCGGCGAGGGGAACGACGGTTAGGTCCTTCTTCTCCCGGACGGAATCGAAGATTGAGCCGAGACACTTACAGTGAGGTAACAGTGAGAGAGAGGGAAGTGAGGGAAGCGGAAGAGTTGGGAGTTGAGTTGAGTTGGGAGTGAGAGTTGTGGAAGGAAGGTAGTGGTTTTTAGTTGAGGGTATAATTGTATTTTTCATGGTTTTTGGGTTCAAAAAATATAATAGAAATAAAAGATTTTCGGTGAAGGCCATGTTGTAAAGAGACTCAGATTGGGGGTTATCTCGCTAACTCCCTCTCTTCACCTTCACCCGTCTAATTTAACCCGTCTAATTTATCAAGCGAACGCCAATCGGTCCTCTCTCTGCAAGGTTTCCGCGCCACCGTCATCGACTCCGTCGAATCACCATCCTCCCTCGCCGGTGATTCTCTGGGTGTTGGTATGCGGTTGTGGATTTAGGGTTCAAAGCATTGTGACTTGTGGTGAGGGGCGTTTGTATCTCACCAACTGGTGCAGCGAAAACCTCGACGGACGAGTCGTTGTTCCGAACTGTAATGTTAGGTTTGAGCTGTACCTGTTTTACAATCGCACCGCCCTGCCTCCGCCGCCGTGCGCGGTGACCCCTCCGTCTACTCAAACTTCCACGTCGGCGGCAAAAGGTAAAGTTCAAAGTTAAAATTGAACAAAGCACCTTCCATTTCCTGTCATTTATCATGTATCAATAGATTGTATTATGCGTAGGAAAAGAGAGAATCTCAGCTATTACTGTTGTGGCTCTTGTTGTTCCAATTGTTGTCTGTTTGGTGCTGTTCAATGTTGGATTCTGTATTTTAACCCGAAGAACAGAGAAACAACAATACAATGTTGCTGCTGAAGAAGATAATGGTAACTGATTTATCACGAGCTTGCAATTTAGTATTTGTAGTAGTATCATACGGGAATTACTAATTTGTTGTGTAGTTGGGTATGAAATTACAAATGAAGAGTCTTTGGGGTTCAGTTTGAGTACAATTGCAGCCGCAACAAACAATTTCTCTGCTGACAACAAGCTGGGTGAAGGCGGATTTGGTGAGGTTTACAAGGTGGGAAACTTTGAAATTTAAGAGCCAAACTAATGAAGATAGTACATGGTTTTAAGGGTTAACTGACTAGATGAACATGAATACAATCCTTGGTCAATGATGCATCCTCCCCCAAAGATTTCCAGTTTGATTGTATTATTTAGCCTTCATGTAGGAAAAGGAAAGGAGAAATGGTGCTTTCTAAATTTCTTCCTTTTCAAGGTTACTGGTAAGATGAATAATTGGGATTTCTTTGGTGACTGGTGAGCAGGACCAACCACAGTTCTTTGTGATGATATGAGCTACGTGTTCATGTTCCTTTCAATCCCTATTTCGAATTTGGCTGCCAAAACGCTTGCAGGACAGGTCATTATCTCTATTCACATGAACAAGACGAGCAAAACAAGACGTCCGAGCTCTTATTTTCAGCAACAATTGTGCTCCTATCATGACCCGCTTGGTATAATTCGTTAGTCAAAATATGGTTTAATTCTCATATCTTTGTTGGGTTGGGTTGGGTTGTGTTTGGATTTCATAATTGATGTTTCAGTGGCATGGCGTTGGAACTTATGATGGTAAGACCAATACATGCGGGTGGCTGTCACGCTCGCGTCGGCGGCACTCCCTCTCCGCCAAAGCTCCAACAGGTAAACCAAATTCGATCGCCATGGCCATCTATGTTCGTTTGTTTAATTGAATTGTGGTTATGATTGGATTTTTTTAGCTGGGTTTTGAGTTTTGAGAGAGTTTTGTTTGTAATTGAGCATACCCATTTCTTAGATTGCTGGGATTGGTGAGGAGGATTGTTTAGCACAAGAAATGGTGTCGTGTCTCTTGGTTAATCTGATTAGTGTAGATTTGTCAATACAATTCATGGGTCCAATTGAAGCTGAATTTTAAGCTTTGGAGAATTTTGATGGCTCTGAGCATAGAATTTTCCACACTTTAAATTATGGTGGACCGTGTCTGAGCATAGAATTTTTTCAAGCATGGTGGTATTCACCATACGTTTGGGTATAATGTGTAATGACAATTTACATGCATGCCTGAACTAATGCTTTGTTAATGCCACAAATGCATTGTAATGACAATTTGCCCTCCATGATTACATGAGTTTATGTGAATCTTTTGGTCCATAATGTTTATATTCCTAAATCTTTAATTGTGGTATGTGTTGCAGGTAACCCAAATGAATGTTGAGCAGTGTATTATGAGCTCAATGTATATATATAGATAGTCATTGTGAAAGTATTTCAGCGAACTTGGATGAGTCCTGTTACTATTTTGGCAAACTAAATCTTGCTTGTGGGCCATGGTTGTGTCCTGCTACATTAATGTTTAATTTTGTGCTCCGGTTAAAGAAGAGACTACTTCATGTTTATGTTTGTTTAGACCATAATAAATGTCAATATTTTATCTAAACAAGTGAGGGTGCTTCTGGATAGGGCTCATTTTGTTTAAAAACTTTGGGCATTATGTTTGATGCTCCACTTGTACTTCGTGTGGATTTTAGTTGTAACCCAAAGGTTATCATTCCCTTCCTGTCTTTACTCAATTAAGTACTACTTACATGTTTCTATAATGCTATATTTATGTAATATCTGCTATTCCATTAATTTTTTTACAATTGCCAGTTGGTGCTTCATCTATGCGGAGTACGTAATGGCTGCTGGGTACCATCACCGTTCAATAGTATGGCAGGTAAACCCACTTTTAATTAAGCATCGCCGTTCACTGTAATTTTAATCTGAAATACTAATACCTGCTTCTGAATCATCTACCTTAAGTCAAATATTTTAGCTGTATGCGTACCAGCTAAAGCATATTGTTCCCAAAATTATGATAAAACATTTTTTCGGAGTAAATACATTATGCAGACCTCTTTGGTTAGAGGTTGTCTATTCGTTAAAACAGGCTAGGCTTCCATATACATATGACGTACCATTTGGATTATGCTATTTTTAATTATGATGTATTGTGAAGTAGACATATGCTGTAAGAGTAAGCAAGTCCAGCTCTCCGAATTTTACATATGTGTTCTCAGAGTAGTATATCTTTGTTTTTCCCCTTTTTCCTGCAGGTCGAGGGCCACAACCTGCTGAACTGTTTATGATACTATAAAGAGTTTTTGAGGAAGCAGTAGAAGCTGATCAAGTATGTGGCTTTTTCATTATGCACAGTTTCCACGCTATTCTCATTACTCTATTTAGTGACAAGAGCCATATCAATTGGCTGGCCTATGTTAAAATTGACATATATTTCATTCTGAAGTGCCCTTGGGAGCCTGGGGTCATACCAGGCTAGGGAACACTAGATGAGAGAGGAGCATGATTGTTTGCAAAGGGAAGCTGCTAAAGCTGGGAGGAGGCATAGGGAGGAGAAAGAGGTATGTGAAAAAATAGCCCTTGAAGCTGTTGAGAGACATTGCACTGGCTAGATTGCCGGAAGGACCAGAAAAAGGGTTAAGCTTGTTCTGTTTATCCACAAACTGAAAATCAAATAGACAATGTTTCATTACTTTGGTACATTTAATACATTTGTTATTTAATGCACAAATCATCGAAACATTTTGACGTTGATTCATGCTTTGGATTGTGCCAAATTGTTCATCTAAGGTTTTGTACTCTAAATGTAATTGTGTTGAGCTTGTTAGTTTATTCATAAACTGAAATCCAATTAGTTTAATGTTTCATTAGTTTTTTGTTATGCTATTCATAAACTGAAATCCAATTAATTTAATGTTTCATTAGTTTTATTTGTTTTGTGCATTAATTATGTAATGCAATATATTATTGAAACATTTTTTTATATTGGATTACCCTGCAATGATGTTTCATTTGTTTTTTTCTTGATCGGCAAAGCAAATTTAAATTAAAACCTCTCCTGAGGTGAAAGAGGAGTACATGAAGGTCCGGCTATAGATCCAAAAACCCAAAGATGGACGCATCCAACTATAAGGGTAAACCACTGAAAGTGAAATGAACAACCTATACCAGATACAAGACTCGAACGTTGGCATGACAGCACAACCTCCTGACTATCCCAACAAGGGGAGCAACCAAATACATAAAGGTCTAAATAACCAGATTTTACAACCCTGAAGCGCAAATCAGTAAAAGTAGGTCTAAATACATTGATTTTACAACCTTGAAGAATAATAAAAAGGCCTAATACCCAAATTTTCCGATCATGAAGCGCATGAAGAGAAAAGGATCTACTACCATCCAGAATTGTCCAACTTGAAACACAAAGAGAAAAAACTTCCAGCAGCGTAGACAACGAGCCAATAATAACTTAACCCAACCCTTGTCGGGGATAAAAAGCTGTACAGAGAGGGGAAAGAAATTACCAGACGATGGGACTCGAATACAATCCTCCGTTAGGCTTTAGTTGCAATGAATAGAATTCTTCCAATGTTTCATTGGTTTCTCACATATGGTTCCATTTTGCAGGTCGGGACTCGATTTAGTTCTCCGTGCCATTGGTGTTACCTTTTTTTTATCAGTAGTTTTTTTTATAAAAACCCCACAGTTTCAAAGTGAAACCGAAGGACCAGGGCCAAGACCCCGATTACAACCAAGAGCACAGGCCAGCAGCACTGTCTCAAAACAAACCTTGAACGGGCAACAAACAAACTCGGCCTCAATACCAGATTCAGCTACCATGAAGAACACGAGGGTCTAACATCAAACCTATACCCAGAATAAGACAACCTTAACAGCCCCAAACAAAGGGGAAACCTGACTAATGGTCTCAGAACCTAATTTCACACCCAATAAGCAAACAATGCCAACAAGGACAAAAACCAATCTGAAAACAATAAGGCCTCAAAATGCCCAAACTTATCCACCATGAAGAACTAACAAAACAAGTAAAAGAAAAGAGACAGAAAGCCACCTCAGGATCCAAACCACCCACGAGCCCTGCATGCCAGCCTAACAACGAGGATCCATGGTTTTACCTTTGATTTAGGATACTGAATTAGAAGTTTCATATTTCTAGTGATACATTTAGGCTTTAGTTGTGCAAATGTAATTTAGTCCAATTTTCACTTTTGGCCGTTCATTATGTATAAAAAAAAAATTAAGTTGCATCAGTTCCTGAAATTTACTAAAACTTATATAACAGACAATCTCCGTATGTTGACCACTAAGGATATATATCATATATTTTAATGTGTATTATATTGTTGAAACAAGTTCTCAAAACTTGTGAAATCTATATTTTCTTTATCAAGAGCATCTCCAACGGGTCGTGGCAAGCGATCGTTGCAGCCGCTGCAACGACGTGGTCGAA
>JAYMSV010002940.1:0-10440 GCA_036897745.1 Erodium moschatum | reverse complement strand
AAACCTCGAAACAAGCTAGTTTACCTCTAGGATATTTAATAATTGCTCCTTGCTCCCACGGATTCGATACACCAGGGCCTTTGTCTACGAAGCCCTGTATTATTTTGACCGGTACACTGCCGTACCGCGAGGACTAATTTGCCTAATTTATTAGATGGGTTTTCCTCGTGCCAAGTTTTTGCATCCAAGACACCTCCTCCAAAACAAGAAAACATAACAGAAAAAGAAAAAATAAGGGCTAGAGGGGGCAAATGAGCCACCTAAAACCCAACCGGCAACGCTAAATCACAAAACAATACTACCCACACCGAAACACCTTGTCACGAAGAGCCGCCAGACCTCTCTACAAGAAACTAAACGAGACCAAAAATCGAGAATCCGAACTCCCATAACCCTTCCGATCTGGAAAAGGGAGAAGACAAGGGAATGAACATGGATCACACCATCAATATTGCTCTGTTTTTGGTGGTCCATTGAGATGCTCTCAGCGAATGCTCTCTTCTACCATCTCTATTGTTTGAGTGTCAGCGGTCCGTTCCTAGAGATTGAGGCCGTGTTCGGTGGTAGGGAGAAAACAGAGACTTCCTTCAAGTTTTGTATATAGTTCTTAACAACATCCATATTTTCCCATTTATCCTTAACTATCTTTTTGTGCATAATAATGGAAGTACACATCATATTATTCAGAGTTGGCCCTTTCCGAAAATCGATCGGACTGGGTAAGAAGTGCCAACGAGCTATAGAATGATGAATGTTCGTTCTATATTTTTTCTTGCCAACTCTTTGTGTTGGACGAAAATTTTGTGTTTCTTTGACAATGGTATAAGAATTGTTTTCACTTTTGTTTCCCATTAAGGGTAAATAGCATCGTTATTATTATAATAACCTAGATTACACTAATTAGTATTTACACTATAACAGACGACGACTGTAGTATTGAAAGACGTTTGTGAACAATAATGACTATTGCAAAACGTTAATGTCATTATTAGAGCCAACTGCACGGAAAAAAAACATTGTACGCTTATCTAAGAAGTGATTGGTTCTATTATGATCATTAGTCGTTCATGATCTCCGCATTTTGATTGCCTTTGCCATCCAACTAGACATTTTTTTTCATCCTCAGTTTATGTAGTCGATATTTCCTAACATGTTGGGAAAATCATGGTGCTTTCCTAGTTAAAATAATCAGTGAATATCATAGGCATTAGGACGTTGGATATATTTCTTACCAAATATCTGGATGGTGAGTCTGCAAAATTTCTTAATTGTCTCTAGAATGGTACTTTCGTCCATTCGACAAATTCCATCAATAGAATTTGTAAAGCCATAATTTGAAACATAGGTCAAAAGTTGCAAGCGTATGGATGATGTAAAGAAAAAGTTATTTTCTCATCTGTAGTACACGGTCATCATATGGCATTATGTGTTTAAATTAGTCTATCACGAGGCGTTTGCTTCTTTTTCCTCCTTGTGAGGATTTGATTTCGTTGATTTCTTGGACATCTACTAGACGCACGATCCTCAAATTTTTTTTTTATGGAAACCTCTCACCAATGTTTTAGCAAACTGTTTTTTTATGGGCAAAGCAATATATTACAGTCTTTTCAGAGAATGAAAAGGCAAGGCGAAATAAACAACTACAAATCAATGTACCACTCAATCTCACACCCCAAGAGTACCCAGCCTTAACCAAGTACACATATTAGTACAATGCTAGCTGTGAGACCATAGCAACAACCCATACTCCAGTTTTGACATAACAAATACCCGCACTCAAGAAATCAGTCAAGTTTCCCACACTCAAACTACCATTCTAGAGACAATTAATAAACTTTCCACCCTTAGAACATAAGTGATTGAACCGTGGTGTGAATGTGAACCAGTTCTGAAGTCATTTTCTTTCCTCCTTCAACAGCTCTTCATCAAATTTGTCATCAGGGCAATTTTCAAGTACAGCTTTATTGCCAAGAGCTTTGACTTGCATTTCATATACTCCTTGCAATGCAATTTCATCTAGTATGGCATTCACTGTTAGATTCAGATGTGTAATTGTTAGATGAGCTTTCTTCAATATGTTCGCATGCTGAATAACCAAAGAACCCCTATGAGTGAAATCTTCATATGATAATCCCTTTTCTTCCTTGTAGCTACTGAACTTGTGCTGAGCCTCTTTGGGTGGCTATACATGGAGTTCCCTTTCAAAGTTGGTGTGAAGAAAGCTTCCAGGCAGCAGTGGCAGATCATGTGACAGTTGTTTACACACATCCACTATCGAAATCAAACACATATGTGGACATTACATATGTGCTTATGCACTCCACAAAGCTGCAAGCTTTTTCTGAAGAAGCAAAAATTATGTTGGGGGATACATCTTATGAGGTATGGATAAATAGTGTTGAGGTACATCAAGTTCCGAACTTCCCAGCAATGGCCATAAACAAAGACTCTATGAGTTCTAGCAACTCAGAGCATTCCTCACAGCAAAATTTAGGAGATCAAATGTCATCAGAATTTGGAAATACTCTAACTGAAGATCAAATTGATTCAGAAGAAGAAGGTTTTGAGGATTCATCAGAGGAAGAAGAAGAGGGGGAACAGTTAGTCTATCTCCCATAATGGAAGAGTCAGCTTTTCTAACAGAAGACCCCACTCAAAATTTATTACCATTTCAAGTAGACATTCTCTTGCAGGCTAATCAAAATGTTCAGGAGCTAGCATTAATGGTTCCAATACAAGCACAAACTATTAATGCTCAACAATCATCTACTTTCAGTCCTATACACCCATTAATGGTTGAGAAGGTTCCAGGCTCCAGGCTCAATAGTTGCAAATCACTCTGTTCAAGTTCTAACAAGCAATGCCTTGAAGGCTACTGAAGTACCAGAGGACATAGCACACTCTTCTCCATCAATGGCTGACAATCTAATAGTAACAGACATGTTTGAATCTCTCAATACCCAGCCTCAAATTCCTACAATGCAAGTTTCTACCATTAGGAGTAGTCACGTTCAAGGTAACCTGTCCTCTAATTTACAGCTGCAAACTCAGACATTGAGTTTTGGAAATACAAATGTGGCGGGGGAAATTAACAAGTCAGCTTATTCCAAAGGGTAATGCTAATACTTATAGCCCCACATCACCCATACCTTCCTTTATATCTAAAAAAAGGACAGAATCAATGCACACATTAAATGTGGAGGTGGCCAAAGAAGAAATTATGCATGCCCATAACCCTTCCAAGACTCTAGCATTGAATGCAACTGACACTATAAGGGATATTGGTCCCTTCCAATACCAATCAAATGATTCACCAGGGTTGGATTTTCTCTCAAGTGGTACTTCAGTGATTGAGGCACAATTATCTCCTATTCAACTACAGTTGGAACAAACACAAGCTCAAGAGGTTGCTGATCTATTAGGTTTATCAAGAACAAAGACACAATAAAAGGTAAAACCCCTCTCCAAAAAGAAGAAAGATTTTAAAGCTCTCAAAGACCCATCTCCACACTCCTACAACACAAGATCAAGACTCAAACAACCTGCTGCAATAAACCTCTCTACTCCTGCACCTTACTGCAATTTCTTGGAAGAAAAATAATAGCCAAACAAGCATGGGGTTTTGGAAAAGCTATTGGTCTAAAAGCCAAAGTAAGTGATCAAGAAATATTTAATCAGATTCTAGCAATGGAGGATTTAAAAAATCAGTCAATTGATTTTGAGGAAGGCTCAGAAGATGAGTTTATTGATCTGGAGAGAGACTCAGACAATGAACAAGTGTTGGATGATAAATCCAACCCTTCTTCTTCTTCCAATTAAGCCATGAAATTCCTCTCATGGAATGTGAGAGGAATATCCTCCCAATAAAAGAGGACGAGCTTTGGTGCCTTGATATCCAAGCAAGCACCAAATTTCATTTTAATTGAAGAATCAAAATTAGATGTGTGCCTGTCAATTTTCTAAGCTCTTGTGGCCTTAGGGGGGGTTGGGAGTTCTGCTATTCTGAAGTTGTGGAGTCTGCAGGAGGTTTAATCTCCATCTGGAAATCAAGGGACTTTAATATGTCTAGCTTTCATAATTTAAATGGAGCACTGATTTGGTTGGGAAAGTTTGTAGAGGTGGATAGTCTGGGTTGGATTATTAATATTTATGCTCCCTCCAATTCAAGCACCGCCATAAAAGAGCTTTGGAGAATTCTTGATCAATATATCAGAGATCTTCCATCACAAATATTTGTTATTAATGGGGGGAGATTTTAATGTCACTGCCACAATTCAGGAAAGATCATCACAACGAAATATTGGGTCAGACATGTTATGTTTCCAAGATTTTATCAGCAACTTAGGGCTTATTAACCTTCCATTAAAGGGAGGGAAATTCACCTGGTTTGGTCATCAATCTAGAGCCTCAGGGATACACAGGTTTCTCATATCTCAAGAACTTTCAGCAAAATACAACAATTTATCTCAGATGTGCCTTCCAATAACAATATCTGATCACGTGCCTATTATGTTATTTGATAATCTGGTGGCTAGGCCATTCAAGTTCTTGAATATATGGACAAAAGATGAAACATTTCTTAGTACAGTTCAGGGTTTCTGGAGCAACTACAAAATCTCAGGTCAACCATATTATGTTTTATGGATGAAGCTCAAACTATTGAAAGGTGATCTCAAGCAATGGAATGCCCAAGTTTTTGGACATCTAGAAACTACAATCTCAACACTTACAAAAGCCTTAAATGATCTGGACTCAATAGTTCAACTCAGGCCATTGGATTCATTGGAATGCTCAACTAGAGGACCTCTCAAGGCACAATTAATTTGTAAATACAAGCAGCTATGAAAACTATGGAGTCAAAAGGCCAGGAAAAAATGGTTTGATGATGGGGATAAGGGTTCTAAATATTTCCACGAAGTTGCAAATTTTAAGGGAGCAAATAAGAGGATCACTCTCATCTGGCATAAAGAAGTCCTTCTATGCTCTCCTGAAGAGATAAAAATTGCAGCTACTGAGCATTTAGCAAAAAGATTCAAAGCATACTCTTATTCAGTTATTTCTCTTGATGATCTTCCTTTTTCTACTCTATCTTCAGAGCAATCAAGTTGGTTAGAAAGTCCATTCACAAAAGAAGAAACATTACAAGCTGTAATGGCTTGTAAGGCAGAAAAGGCAACAGGCCCTGATGGCTATACACTCAAGTTTTTTCAAAGCTGCTGGCAAATCATTAAAGATGATCTCATGCATTTTCTCCATTGCTTTCACAAGACAGGGCAATTGGGGAAAGGTCTCAACTCCTCAATCCTAGCATTGATCCCTAAAAATACATCTCCACTCTCATTTGATGATTATAGGCCAATCAGCTTGATGGGGGGGCCATATAAAATCCTATCCAAGATTCTCTCTTCAAGATTAAAACAGGTCATTGGCTTTCTTGTTGTGGAGGAGCAATTTGCATTCATTCTACAAAGACAAATATTTGATGGAATTCTTATAGCTTCAGAGGTTGTAAACTATCTCAAATCATCAAACATTAAGGCTCTTCTCTTCAAAGCAGATTTTGAGAAGGCTTTTGACAAAGTTAGCTGGAGCTTTATTATGCAAATTATGAGAAGAATGGGGTTTGGAACATTATGGAAATTATGGATCATTTCTTGTCTAAGAGCCTATGTTTCAGTGCTTATAAATGGATCACCAAGCCCTGATTTTCAAATGACAAGAGGGTTGAGGCAAGGGTGTGCTCTATCTCCATTACTATTTGTGATAGTTGCTTAAGGGTTAAACCAAATTATGAAACCAAATATGGATGGAGTGTAGAAGAATGGGATTTATCAACATTTTCAGAAATAGGGAGCTCAAGTTTTATGAGTCACATACTAGCTCTTAATGCTGATCCTGTGTTTGTGAATAATTTTGGGGTCCAAGGGTTGTTTTGGAAGCTTGGAAATGGTTATTTCTTCTAGCTAAAGAAAAGAAAATGCTAGTATCAGATGCATTCAACAATGGAGAATGGGACTTACAACTAATGTCAGCTCCAAGAGGAAGAGCTGAATCAGAGATGAATGTATCGCAACCTATATTAGCAGGGATCTCTATTTCTCAAGTTGAAGATTTATTAATATGGGCTGCTGATCCAAAGGGCTTCTCAGTGAAAAAACTATACAAATTGATAGATACCCCATCCTCAGCCTCATCTTTAACTACAGCTTGGACCAAAGCTCTTTGGAAGCCTGGTATTCCTCCAAAAATATCAGCTTTCTATTGGTTGGCATGCTTAGAAGCAATTCCAACAAAATGCTTTCTTGACTCCAAAGGATTGCAACTTTCTCTACAAGGCATATTATGCCCTGTCTGTTTTATTGATTTAGAATATGTTCCTCATACTATTCTCCATTCTCCAAGAGCTTGGGATGTCTGGGGCCTTATTCTTAAATGGTGGGGGATCTCATGGGTAATTCCCAATTCTCTAAAAGCCCTCTTTACCTCCTGGTCTTCATTGACAAAATTGAAAGGCAAATCAAGTTGGGGAAATATTATTCAAATAGGGTGTTCGAAAATCTGGTTAGCAAGGAATGGAACAATTTTTGACAACTCAAGACCAACTCCAGAAGAATTTTTTGCCAAATTGCAGGGTCAATCTTATTGTTGGGAATGGGCCAATTTCAAACCAGGAATGCTCTATTTCTCATTCAATTCTGGGAAGGCTTCCCCTATCTCATGTTGTACCAGTTTCTCTTCCTAAGTCTGGTTGGTTTGGTTTCATCCTACTGTTTTATTGGATTCTACAGAGGACTCACAGTTATTTTCATCTGTTGCTTATGGTGGAGGGAAGGGTTGTGGGGTGGTTTCTATATTGGGCTGAGTGTAGATTCTTGTGAGGTTTAGTGGTGAGTTGGGTTTGTCAGAATCTGTTGTTGCCTGTGTGGGGATTCCTAACTCTTGTGTGTGGGTATCATAGGTTGAGGGTTGATCATGTAGAGATCTGTTATGCTTCTTGGTCTCTGGTTTTGTTTTCTCTTATCTATCCTTCACATCTGCTGATCTTATTCAAAGCCATATTTGATTATGATACTCTCAGGTCTTGCTGGTAAAGCTTGTTGATCCCTCTAGACTCAGATAATGGAGCTTGTGAAAGTCAGGATTAGTGCTTCATCATTTGGGGTTTTAGGTTGTTGTTAATAGGTTCTTTTGGGGTGTTAGTATTTCGGGAACATCTGAATGTGTTATTTTGAGCTGCATCCAGTTGCATTCGAAGTTGGGTGTGCTTGCCTCTGCTGGGGGTTCTCTTTAGTTTCGGTTGCTTGTGTAGCAAGGTTAAAGGGGTTCAAAGCTCTTTCAAAGCTTTTGCTTGGGTTGCAAGTCACATGGTTGTGTAGTCTTTTACTTATTGCTTTTTTGTACTCTTTTTTCCCTCGAAAGAGGTTTAATCTAAATTCTCTTTGCTTATTAAAAAAAAGGAAATGAAATCCAGACAGTGAGAACCATACATGTAAGAGGGATGAAGAGAAATTAACCAATGTGTCTTGTTTGTTTATCAACACTTCGTAGTCATTTTGTTAGCATTCGGAATGTGAAAGCCTTCAACTAGTTCTAAGACAGGTTAAGATTGTTCAAGTAATATTGATTTATCAATGAAGTACCAGCTAATTCCACAAGTAGGAGTGAAATCATCAGTATGTTTACTAAAACAATAGGGACGAGGACTGGCACTGTCACATCCCCGAACGGGAAAATGATTCAAAACGTAAAAATAAAGAGGATATGTTTAAAAGGAAAATACATATATATCCACGCTATCACCTAAGATACACAACTTCCTAGTCATACAAAGGGTCTGTCATGAGTGCAAATGTAAATGATTTCTGAATAATGCAACGAATTCATTAACGATGGGTAAAGTGAATGAACGACATCTTTTATTGTCTAAAAACACTGTAGTTCCTCATGTATATATTACGCAATCAACCACACAGTAGTCCGGGGAAGCGAGCCAAATACCATTTCCTGAATGACATCCATACCACTAATCGTTGAAAAAACAATAATAATAAGATGGAGTACTATGATATCGAGCAAATCTTGATCAATACTCATACATGAAATAACAGTCAAGAATATAGGTGAATAGTGACGATAAAGGATCAAGTCAAGGAGATGGAAATTCATCCAATGAGGTAGGTTAAAACTCGTTTAGCCCATGCTAAGTCCCTTCGGAGTACTGGCTTAAGAACGATCATGCACCAAGAAATGTTGTGGTAAAGGATACTTTCCGAATACCATTATACTTGTCTCTAACTTTCTACAAGAGAGAGGAGAAGATATTTACTAACAGTCTACTAATGCTACTCTGACTACCGACTACGATAAGTAGAGATCATTACATCTCTTGAAGAATATACTTAACTACACTTACGTTGCTTCATGTATACCTTTATCGTGAGGGTGTCGTGTAACTATAGGACTACATAAGTTCAAGAAAACTAAAATAAAAATGAATCTTATCTCATCACCATAACAGTTTCTCAACTAGTGCAAGTATGGAAATCGAAACTCCCTCCCAAGATTACCCTGTTTGGCTGGCTGGTTTCTCTAAAAGCAGTCCCCTCCAAATCTTTCTTGGAAGATAGAGGGATTCGGATCCCTCTTGCCGCAGCCATGTGTAGCTCCTGTCGGGCTCTCTTCGAGGACAGTAACCACATACTCCTCCTATGCCCTCGAGCCTTCCTCTTTTGGGCTCTCATTTTCAGATGGTGGAACGTTAGAGCTTGCTTGCCGTCAAACACTTCAGATTTGATCTCTCAATGGATTGGCCTCAGTCCCAATCGGTCAGTATCCTCTTCTTGGTGAAAGATCATTTTTTTGGATTTCTGGTTTCTTTGGCTCTCTCGGAATGCTGTGGTCTTCTCAAATAGTTTGGAACCAATAGATTCCATCCTCTCCAAAGTCCAGCTCTATAGCTTCTCGCTTCTCTCCATCAACCAAGCTACCATATCAGTTTCAGATATCTCTCTTTGGAAATCCTCCCCTTCTAGATTCCTTAGCCAAAAGCTTTAGTGGAGGCGGCATTCTTAGTCTTATTCTTTAAATTGCTGCTTATGCTTTGTTTGTATGAAGCTTTTGTCTTCTCCAATCTTCGCTTCGGAGTTTCAATAAAATCGTTTTTTTAGCGGATACAAAAAAACAATAAAGGATAACTCTAAATTGTCTGTTAATTTTGATACACACAAAAGAACTGAAAAATACGTCCTAGCAATTTATATCTTTTCAATAAAAAATAGGGACAAGAAAAATTTATGATTTCCTAGATGAAGTTCACCAGATGAGTAAAGATGGTAACTTGGGGGAAATTTGCGATTTTTGTCTTATTCTCTGAGTTCATTTGTGGAATGGCCTGTACGGATTGAGTTTTACGTTACTTTTACTGAAATATTTTACATATTAAATTGGATTTATTATTTGTTTGGGTTCATTTGTTATATATTGCTTCGTCTTCGTTGCTGACCCTACATCGTTTGGAGCTTGTTCACCATCGTTTCGAGCTTCTTCGTTCGCGTTTCTTCTAGGTATCAGAGCTTCTTCGTTCAAGCTTCTTCTGGGTATCAGATCCTACTGTACCAAAAGATCATCAAAATTAGTAAGTACATAGCCCTAAGTTCTAATTTCCGATTTCAAATCGTCATCCTTACATTATAATTTTCATAAATGTGTATGAATTTAGTTATTGATATAATTTAGATTCCTAGTATTTAGGTTCGGTTGACTTGAAATGAAATCTTCTATTCCTAGTACGAAGGGGAGTCTCTGTATTCCTAGTACGGGCTGATATTTACTCAACATGGGAGTATTTATTTCTAGTGCTAGGATCGAAACTACCTCACCTGGGAGTCTGTATTCCCATTGCTATGATCGAAACTACCCAACCCGGGAGTCTGTATTCCCAGTGCTAGGATTGAATACTCAACCTGAGAGTCAATATTCCTAGTGCTAGGATCGAACTACCCAACCTGGGAGTCTGTATTCCTAATGATGAGATGAAAATTCACCAAACTGGGAATTAGATCTTAAACGTAATAAATAGGGGAGTATTTATTCATAAATAAACGTAATAAATATGAATGATGTGTATGTAATTTATGTATCGGTGTAGTTAAGATTTAAAAACGAAGTTTTAAAGAAACGATTGAGTGGAATATCCGATTTGTAAAATTCCAATAGTGGGCTGAACTTTCCCCCACTTGTGAGCCCGTATTCCCAGTACTTTGATACAATATCCCCAAACTATGACACCGTATGCCCAGTACTGTGCTGAAAGCCTGAAACCACAAGGTGGGAGTCAGTCTGTACTCCAAGTACTGGGAATTGCTCAATGGGTCTCCATCTGAGCAGTTCAGGGTGTTACAGGGAGTCAGGCAAGGGTGTTCGTTGTCACCCTATTTATTT
>JAYMSV010002939.1:0-10441 GCA_036897745.1 Erodium moschatum | reverse complement strand
CATATATTCTATCCGTTGGGTAAGTCCTCACTTTAGTGACGGATACTTTATCCGTTGGTGAAGTACCCTCACTTTAGGGACGGATACATTTTATCCGTCACCCAAACGAAATTCTGCAGTAGTGTCCATCGCATCTAGCATCACCCATGGATGTCGCATGCTGGCCTAGTCATGTTTGGGTATAGTCACCCGTTAACACTGGCGGAGCATGTGTCCCCCCCTTTTTTTTTCTTTTTGAAATATTGTATCTATTTTTCGATTTTTTTCGAAAACATCCCCTTAATTCCTTTTAATTACGTAGTTGTGTCCCCCTCAATTTTTTAACGTTACGTATTCCTTCTGATGTAAAGTTGACGATAAGCAAAATTTTAAACTGGTTAAAATTCTCACAATGAAAACGTCAATTGTCATCATATACGAGTTTGATTTTAACAACAGTTCTCTTGCATCATGTATGTACGTAGAATATATCACAAAAACATTCATGATTACTATTATCCATCACGTCATTAATAATGGGTTGATTAATAGTCCAAGTTCAAAATAAAATGTCTTGGTCATTTTTTGAACCGAATACTTTGTTGGATGGCTTCGACCTCTAGACTTATTCTTAAACCCTATCTCTTCCTCTTCTTCTGTGTCAAAGTGTATGGCTTGCACAAAATCATTGAAGTCTCGAGTTAATTTCCCATGAGCTATCATAATGTAGGATACAAAGTCAAACATATATTATACCATTCATACGGTCATTTTGTATTCTTTTGTAGAAACAAATTTTTGTTTGCAGACGAGACCTCTTTTGTATTGAAACATGTGTAGCTATTCAACTTATAAATTTATAATAGTCAATGGTCCAAGTATTGTTAATCATTTCCTCGTTGTTACAGTAAGTTAACTTGTTATCTTAACAAAATTCTTCAAAGACATACATATGTATGTCAAGATCTCAATATTGCATAAAGCAAAAATAACAAAAAAAAGTGTTCTTAAGTTTCAGACTCACAGCATGTAATCCTTTTTAGTATTTTGAAGTGCAACAAAAAATGTCTTCAATATTTCTCTTAAGATATTATATATGCAAGTACAACCATTTGGTCACTCTGAACAATACGTACTTAAGATACCAACCAACACCGTTTTACTCTCTATCATTATGATAAAGAGTTATTGAAAAAAATAACAATCTGCATAAAAACATTTTTGTCATTTTGAGAGGAAAGGTCATGTGCATGGCTCATAATGATTTTTCGTTCAAAAACTAACGGAAAGGATAAATGAAAATCATGAATAATTAGAGGTAATTTCCTACAACCAAGCATAAACATGCCTCCACCTTGAATATACTTTCATTGTTTATTTTGATACATAATGGATACATAGTTGAGAATCAAGAGAGATGTGATTAGATGTAATTTTCCCTATAACAAAGCATAAACATGCCTCCACCTTGAGTGTGTTTTCATTTATTTATTATTTATTTTGATACATAGTGGATATTTTTATAGTCAATAACGTAATTTTATGGTAAAATAGATGATAATAGAAAACTGGATTTGGAAAAACCTAACAGATTTTGAATGGTTGAATCAACATGTGCTGCTTAAATATACGTTTGCATTCTTCAGTTTCATACATAATTAAAAACATTAGAACGAATAATTATTGTGCAGTCAATCAGTCCATTTAGATGGCCTCGCTCATCAACTTTGAAGCGGGACGTTGCATTATTGATTTGGTAATACATGATTGGTCTAGAATTTCCAGTGCAGCAGCTCTAATGATTCCATGTTATGTTCCCACTGTCATAACTTAATCCTTCTATATATGAGAATAAAAAATTGCTATTACAAAATACATATAAAAAGACAGTAGTTCTAGAGAAAATCCAAATAACATATTCTCGAACGACATTTAACACAAACATATTGTCATCAGTTCTTTTTTTCAGAAACGACGTTTGTTGTCAGAAAACGAAGGCTTCTGTAAATTTGGGCGGAAAATCCCCAAAATATTTATAAATGTCTAAAACAGATTTACTTAGAAGAACTAGATTAGTGGGTTAGGGGTTTAGGGTTTAGAGGTTAGGGCTCGGGGAGTGTCAATAGAGTTTGGGGATAAGGGCATTTCAAAGATTTCTAAATTTTCTGAAGATTTTCAATTCAAGCTAACGAAAATTGTCGTTTTATGATAATAAATAAAAGGTTAAGCACGTTTTTTAAAACAAAAAAAAGTACGGCATGTTTGTGCTAAAAGAAAAAAAACGCTCGAAGACACATTGGAGTTTCCCCATAATTCGACCATCCACAGTGGGATTAGACCGATTGGTCTAATCCCAGTCTAATTAGACGAAAAGTAGGGAAAAAGTGGGTCCGATTCGTGGGAAAATATGAGCCGAAACTATTTTAAAATTATCATATGTCATGTGTCCGATTCTACATAGGAGAATTGGACATTAGACCCGAATAGACAGCCGACGAATCTGTCAACGGGCTCTTCGGTCTAAGCCCATGAATCTACTGATTTTGGGCTTTTTCCAAAAATAGCCGATTCGACGCGCAAAAGACCCCATTATGGATGGTCTAATACAAAATCATCCCCACACAACAGCTATTCAATAGAGACAACTAAACCGATGTACTTGATTAGTTAATTAGTTGACAGAACATAATTAAAAGAGGGAGGAGAAATGGTGTACACTTTTCTTCTCCCTCAATAATTATTATTCTTGCCTGCCTTTTATTTGTATTAATAAGGTGTCATGCATGTGCTTTATCTCAAATCACTTTAGCTAAGCAAAGCTATATTTTTGATACTGAATGAGTTTGTTTCGCAATGAGTGGTTTGAGTTATGACTTGAAGGAAAAGCTGGGTTCACACTTACTTTCATGTAGAGCTTGCCAGCCCAAAAGGAGCTGGAGCTGGCATTGGCAATGCCCATTCCAGCACATAATGGTAGATAAAAATCATGATCAGTGTCGTTTAGTTGTCGATTCATATCCAGTTTCTCACGTTGTATCTAAACATTTACAAGGGTATATTAAGGGTGTGCATAAAACATAGTGCAAGTCTTATTGATTTGTCTCAGCTGAACACAAGTTACACAACAGACCCAAACCAGAAAGGAATTGCTGGGTTAAAGAATTTCATATCACATCACATCAGATCAAATGAGTTCTTTACAAAGAAAAATTGAAATAAATACAGATAAAGCTTTGAGAATGGCCTTGTTATCTCATTCTCATGCCCTCCATTTTCACACCCAACAAATAAAAAGGGATTGTGTAACATTCACTGTCAAATAATGGGAATGATTAGGGTAAAAAGGGATTAAAAAAGAATTAGAAGCTCTTCGTTACAAGCACGATACCTTTTACAGCTGCTGTAACTTCCGAAGATGCTCTAACAATGTAGTAGCCTTGCGTTTGGCCCTCTCTGTGCCACACTTAGCAAGCTCGGTCAAGGGTTGTACAGCGCCAAGCCTACATATACCGGCAAGATTCTCAGCATCTCTCTTGCATAAAGAAAGCAAGATGGCAGTGGCATTCTCCTTGCTGCGGGGCGGGCCTGTCCTCAAGAGATCAATCAAAATGGGTAAGGTGCTAGCCTTTACTATAGCAGTCTTAGCCTCTTGGTTGCAAGCAAGAACTGACAGTATGGTTAGAGCTTCATCAACCATGCCATTACTAGCATCTGTAAGCATCTTCAGTAATGCAGTAATTATCCCTGCCCTTACAGCCCTGCCTTTGTTTCCCTGATAAATGCACAGATTGAACAGAGCGGTCGCAGCATCTTTCTTTCCTCTAGTGCTTCCACTCTGGAGCAGTTCAACCAATGCAGGTATGGCCCCAGATGCACCTATTATTATCTTGTTCTCTTCTGCAAGTGACAAGCTGAAAAGGGTTGCTGCAGCATTCTCTCTTGCTTCCATGCTGCCAGCTCTCAGGATTTGAACAATAGAAGGAACTGCACCAGCAAGCATTATGAGTCCCTTGTTGTTTTCATATATAGAGAGGTTAAGAATGGAAGTAACGGCATTTTCTTGTGTCATCAAGTCCTCGTCTGTCAAAAGGTTAACTAGAGCAGGAATAGCTCCTGCTTCAGCTATTAGTATCCTGTTGTCTGTACTTCTTTTGGATAATGATCGGATTTCGGTCACAGCACCTCTTCGATCCTCTACTGAACTACTTGAGAGCTTCTGGACCAGCGTTTCAATGGCTGCTATGTCCTCACTTACATCACGGAAAGATCCATCACTCCTCTTGATCCGCCCATTAGCTAATGCCATTGGCTGCTCAATATTGTGATTAGTACACCACTGAGTGATTAGACTTCTCAAAACATAATTTGGGGTTAGTGTCAGATGTCGTAGCTTCTGCTGAGTTTTCGGACATGTTACATTCCCACTGTCTATCCATCTCTGCATGTAAGCCCTTTCATATGTCTGTACAATCATGAGAAAGGTAATTCAGAAGGGAGAAAAAACAAACTATAATAGCTGAGTATTGAGATCCGTCGTGCAAAATAGAGCAAGATTGAGAACCATACCTGTCCTGTGGCAACAATAACAGGATCCCTCATAAGTTCAAGGGATATAGGACACAGAAAATCATCAGGAATCATAACAGAACCCGGCTTTTTAGTCTCACTTTTGCTGGCCATGTTGTCTTCAGCACCAGCGACTTCACTTGATTGACAGATTTCAGAAAATGCTGTGGCATTCCTTGGCCTTTCAATTTCACTAGTCAGTTGATCAGCACTATGACTTCTTAAGAAACTACTTTTTGGAATGCTGCTGCTCTTTGCTTCAGTTTGACAATCAACAAAACCAACAATCCCAATATGCAAGCTTCCATTTAATCTGTTGTTCAATGGTAGCAGATCTAATTCTTTCTCCAGTGGCTGCGACAATGTGCGAGGTAACAGTCTTGGATTGGAAGGCCCGTACCTCATAGTTGCTCGTTTGAACTGTGCTCTCACCAATTCAACCTGAGAGAGAGAGAGAGAGAGCATTAATATCGACCACTTCAAGATAATAAAAAAAGACCTCATGTATCCAACTCGTACCTGTTCTCGAACTTCGGCTGAGATGTCAAAATCATCATATGGTAAATTTCCCAATGCTTTCTCCAGTTTCCACGTCACACATTGGAATTGATAGGAAATTCTCTTGGCAGCATCATCCTTGAATGAAGATACAATAAATTTCAGACAGGTACCTATACATTATTTAAGTGATGCACGCGATATGACCACAGATGAAATGCATCAGGTTCCAAGTCCAGTTACTGGGATGAAAATTGAACAATCTCATGTACAAAGTATAGCCATTTACAAGTATAGGTACCAGACATCCCAAATTCTCCCTATAACTAATATAGGACTCCTCCAGCGACCCGGGGAAGGAACTGTGTGTTAATGGCCCATTGAAAGACATTATGTCCCTTAAAAGATGTTAGAAGGAGTCCCTTACATGTCAGAAATGTTGTCCATGATGAAGCCATGTTTCTATTAGAAAGAAGCAACCAATATCATTCCCATTGACCTTCAGAACTCCTTTGGAAACTTTGAGGAGTTATTTACAATCCATGCCCTTAAATTGATGTTAGCAAGCCTTGTCAGTGGCAATGAATGATCTGAAAGCCGATTGAAACCGCTCAGCAGCTAGGATCATCATGTTTTTGGTTAAAGGTAGTTAAATTAGCCTCACATTTATATAAATTTAGTAACAATGCATGTGCATATTGGAAATTCTAATTGGTAGGTTCCCAATCAAATTGATCTCACAAATAAAATGCATGCCCCCAATTAGTGAAAAAATTATTTCCAAGACACACCCAAAAAACATTGAAACTAAGGCACAGATCTAAATTGAAAGACAAAATAACTCAAAATTCACTAATTGCTCTTTTTACTTATACGGAAATGCGAATAAATGGACAAAAAAATCTGATAGCAAGCAGAAGAGAGGAGGAATATGCAATTAACTTACAGAGAAGGCGTCAGAACCGAAGCTTGCAGCTGCTAAGAGGAGGCGCTTGGCCGCCTGGAGCGAGGCCACCAGATCGGAACGCCAGGGGCACGAAGTAGCAGTCCCGGTACTGGAAGAAGTGGCATCCGAGTCCACAGGGCCGTTGAAATCGGAGATCTCCTCGAACAAATGCGTCAAGAGAGCGAGCCTGCGAGCCAGATCCGTGCAATCCTTCTTGAACATCCCGGAGGCGGGGGCTACAGTGCGGGAAATGTCCTCTATGAGGGAGAGAAGGGAAGAGGAAACGGCGGGATCGCCGGGAAATGCAGAGGCGGTGGCTCCGGCGGCCATTGTGAGAAGCGAAAGAGAGAAGCTGAATGGGGAGATGAGGCTTGGAGTGTGGTGTTTCACTTTTAAGTAGTTATAGCAATTATTTTGGAGCGGTGAAACGGTAATTCTTGAAAACAAAATGTTTAGCGTTGGAACAAATTATAAATATATGACATATTTTATATGGCATTGTGATTAGATTTACTATGAATCTATTATATTTAATTTTATACATAAATAAAAATATATTTAAAATGGTTCAAACCATAATTATTGGAAAAGGAAAACATAAACCTAGCCATCTATATTTTTTTGGTAGAGGAATAAGAAATTTTATTGACGAGAGGTATAAATATACAATTATCGAAACCATCGTGCAGGCACAGTTTTGATCGTCTTTATATTTTAAAAGGAAAACTAAAGAAAAGTTGGTTCCAAACATCGAGGCTAGATAACTTGAACAAATACCGTGGCACAAAAGGTTAGAAACACATATAATATGAATATTAGTCACTTATTTGAACTAATCTCAAACGGAAGGAAAAGTCATCGTTATATATTCATGTTCATGTTCATCCTACAAGTCCTCTAAGTAGAGACAAGCATCGACCCTAGATAACCATTCGGGCCTCCATTATAGATTTGATAGTATGATGTGGAAACGATACGGATGTGAAACCCCTAGTACGTAGGGTCTCGTGGACTTGGCTCTGTAACAAAAGATATCTATTATGAGAGTAGCGTATTGAGAAGTAGAATGGGACAATGCCCGAACGAACACGAGTGGACGTGTGCTCGTCGGAACCCACCCACTCAACCGTGCGTGTTCATAAATATTGGTAAGGCTAATTTGCAAACCTCTTTTGACGAGTGACAATTTCATACAATTCCACCAGGAGATTTAACATGTCGTCATAATGCATCTTTCGAACTCTCATACCAATGTTCTGTTTGCCTTGCTACAGTGCCTTGTCCTTCCATATTTTCTTCCTTTTTTCAGAGGCTGATGCGTCATAGTGGCCCCTCTTCACAACGTGATTAGTCAGAGGTTTACTTGGGAGGCTACCGCCTTTCTGCGAGACAATAGAAAGAACCTCCAAAAAACAAAAAGAGTATCTGATCGATCATATTTGCTACCCTACCTGGACTTATCCCAGCCAGAAGGATTCATATGAGTATTGATGAAATCGATCATAATATATAGGATGGCGGGCCTTGTGCAATATCTAAGCCCTGGTTGAGAACGAGGATAATATGAGATATTGGGATATGGGGTTGGCTAAATAATCCCTGGTTGTGCTCAATGTCCATGACCGTAAGTACATGCAATGGATCCCGGTTATGCTTCCATAGTTGAAGGCACGATAGGGAATGACGTGGTATGGGTCAAAGACTTTCCTAATCTCAGTTGGGTCCTCTATGTGATGGTCATCATCCCAGCCAATCTGGAGGAAATTACTCGGCTTCTGGGTTGGCTCGGCCCTGAGCTCTTTATTGAATATGTGTTCCTCTAACTGAAGCTCTCTGGGTAGTGGGATAATCTTTTAGAAAGTGTCCTAGACGCCCGTACCGAAGACAATAATCTTGGATCCGCTTGAATGTCAGATCCACCACAACTCTCATCATTGTGTATCCAGATGTGAGTTTCATGCGCCGACGAAGGGCAAAGATATGTCTAGCTTGAGCCTAACATATGTACGACCCTCGACATCGTTTAAACTCATCGCAATCCACTTGGATGCACTCCATGGCTTTAAATTACTTATATGTTTTTTTATTATCTGTAGACTGTAGTCCACCTTACTATATTGGTGCGTGATTAAATGCTTGAAAGAAAAATATATTTCGTGTATATCATCAAATTTCAAAATCATGTCATCAATCAATGTTAGTGTAAATCCTTGATAATTCCATCTCTCTGTGTCGACGAACCTTCTCAAACGAAAATAGAATTCATGTTCTTCTATGTATGTCCTCAAACATTCCAATGAACTCTGATTTAACCAAAACCTTAAAATTTTAGATCGTGATTTAAATCATTAACTCATAGGGAAATTCAAATTAAACACACCTAACGCTCGGATAATATGTATAAGGTAAGCTAAATTTTAAAATACATTAATACAGAGAACAAATATTATTGATTGTGAGGGTGAGGGAGGGGTACAGAATACTAAATGTCTGTGTATAGAATAGGATATGGTATTTTAAGAAATAAACAAAGTGAGGAATAAGAAATGGAGAAAACAAAGAAATACAGCTGGAATCGGAATATAGTGAATTGTGAGCCACCAATCCCAATCCCAATCCCCACCACCACTCATTGCAATTTCTGTCAAAATTCAATTCTCACTCGCTTTGTTCTGTAATTAGTGATTTGGCAATTGTATCGTAACTAGTGTTTGTAAAAAAACCCCAATGACAACTGTTGAACCAACCAGCTCACGTCCAAACAATCCCTAGGTTGAAAGTCTGGTACCAACTTTATTTTTCTTCGAAAAAGTAATATATAATAATGTATAATGTATAATAATTGGGTGTAATGTATATTCGTATGGTATATGAATAAGAATGGGATAGGACCAACAACCTTACCTTTGTTGTTTCCATCAAATAATCTTTGTAGCTGTAGTGCAGAGAATCGTGATTTATGCCTGATTTCTCGTTCCACCAAAGGTCAATCACCATACTTATTCTTCTCCCATACATCTTCTTATTGCTTCCCCAACTTTCTTCCCATTGCTTGACCTTTCTTCACATTGACAATAAGCTAATTTTATTTTTCATGCTCGGTGGATAAACTAAATTAGTGTTCATAACTTCATCCGTAATTCATGATTTCAATTCTCTAACTAGAAATATTGAAAGGGAAAATCGGTACTTATGCTTGAAAATACGAGATATTTGTTTTATATGCAAATTTGATTATAAACTCTTTTTTGAGCGAAAGAAACAAATTTCATTAATATTCAGAAAGGAAAATATATTGTAGTGCATCAGGAAGGTCCGCTGACCACTGAAGAGCAGACATAGAACGAGTTTCTCTAACTAACCAGTGAACAGCTTTGTTCGTAGTTCTTTTGACAAACTCGAGAGTTATTCTCTCGTTGTGAATGATCATATGACGTATGTCGCGGATGATAGTACCCATCGAGGAGGCTGGTGGAGTACCATCTTTAATAATGTTGAGTAAAACATGTGCGTCTGAGCGAATGGTGATATGTCCTGTACCCATAGAATGAAGATTCTGGAAGGCTGTGCCAATTGCATATGCCTCAATCATAATCGGCGACCATATGCCCAAAAGGAACCCATTTGCAGTTAGGGACACCACTCCTCTAGTCGATCGGGTGATAAGGCCCCAAGTAGATTGATCCGGTTCCTGAAAGATATCGCCGTCCACATTCACTACCATTGTTCTTGTATGGGGAGAGACTCATCTAGACGACCACCTTGGGTGCAATGGGATGGGATGTAGACGAGTTGCATTTGCTTCCCGCTAGGCTCGTAAGGTTGTTTGCGCAACCGAGATCACCTTTATGACTACAGAACTAACTTCATTCCACACAAGATCATTCTGAGCTTTTCATATTTCCCATAGGACAATAATAATGTCCGCCATCCGAGCTGGCGTCACGCCCGTTGTGGTAGATTCCCACCATGTATCAAAGGCAATATCACGCCCACTTGATTGGGCCCCTATCATCTGTGACCAACAAGTCTTTGCAAAGCCACATGAGACCAATAGGTGGTTCACTGAGCTTGATGACGGATGGTAGCCAACGTCTTATACCCTTCTTTGGTCGAACAGAGGTCTTGCATGTCCGTATCCCAGTACCATTCATCCCTTGGCCTTTGGGTCAGAGATGGGGATCTGCAGGATATTATCACGATCAACTGGGACAAAGAGTTGATTAATAAGGCCTACGTCCCAACATCGAGAGCCCGAATTCATAAGACCAACGATAGTCGCTCCTACTAGGAGTGCCGAAGGGACCTGAATAGTTGGGACAGTCCCGATCAGCCACGGAGTCCCCAATATTTGTGTGTCTCTTCCATCTTTGATGGCCGCCCGAAGACAATTACGAATCAGTGTCTGTGTAGACAGGATGCTAGCCCATGGGTAACCTGGATTTAAGTCGA
>JAYMSV010002938.1:0-10441 GCA_036897745.1 Erodium moschatum | reverse complement strand
CGCTTCCAGGAGACCCATCGGCCAGGTCAATCGAGCTCTTTTGCAGTTTTTTTTGGTTATGAACATTTGGAAGATTGATGGTTTTGGGGGAAATGTACTGTGATCGGAGAAATGATTCTTAATCTAGCAATTTAGTACCTGATCTGTAGTGGGTGATCTGTAGACTTGAAGCTTGATGAAGTAGGACAGTGTAGATAAGTTATCTGCCAAGCTTGATTGAAGCTATGGTTCTGAAATTAGCTTTCTTAGTACATGATTTCTGGTGGGTATTGTGTTAATCATGAACTTAATGCATTGGTGAAGTCTGAATTAGCAATAAGGTTGAGGTGAGATCTATGGCATTTTGTTGGAAATTTTGAAGATGGATGGTTTGCAAAATTTATAATTGAGGCAGTGATACTTCACTTAGCTTTCTTAGTATGAGCACTTTTGTTGATCATATGCTTAAGGAATAATTGCAAAAAAGTACCCCTAAGTATTCACTATCTGCTACTTCTAGCCCTCTTCTTCGATAATTGCAAAAAAAGTACAATGCAATTTTCTTTTTGTTGCAATTTGTTTCAAAATGATGATGTTACCCGTAATTTTTTTTTACTCAATTTTCTTCCTCTTTGTATCGTAGAAGGATTAAGAAATTTAAGGGATATGAAAAATTGGAGTTTTTTTGTTTTTACCTTTTATTTTTAAAACATAAATTGTGAGTGTAAAATTGTCATTTTGAAACAAATTTATACAGAGTGCAACTTAAAGACAAGTTCAAGGCAGTTATCATAGAAAATGGCTACAAGTTGCAATAAGTGAATACTTCAAGGTGCTTTTTTGCAATTATCCCTAAGCTTAATGCCTTTGGAAAGAATAATTTGCAATAAGGTGGAGTGTAGATCACTGAAGGAAGTAACGAAAAATCTTTTGTTTTTGTACATGCAGAGCCTCTCTTTGTGGATCCGTATGCAGGTTGTTTCGTTTCTCCTAATTCACAAATGGATATGCGAAAGTGCTCGCACCATTACTGCCTTGCTACTAAGTTCATCGATGACAGGTTGCTTCACACAGTTAACCATATAGACGGGCTTAAGCAGGTGTTCTTAGTTGATTTTTTCAATTGGTTGCAATTACTTAGGCTATCTTTGTGGAGTCCTGTAATTTTTTTGTCGATCCATATGTTTTGCAGGTTGTTTTGCTAACAGATGGCATGGACACTCGGCCATACAGACTTAACTGGCCAAGTTCAACCATTATATTCGATGTATCCTCTGATCGTATATTCAAAAAAGCCACTGAAAAGCTTACAGGTTCTTGTACTGTTTCAATAGTTCATAATTGCAAGGACATTGAGTATATGTCCATTTGTTTGGTCTTAGTGTGTATTTAGTTACACAAAGCATGGTTTCATCAACAATGAGATGCTTATAGTTCTAGATATGATAAACAAAGATTCAGAAGAAACTGTCTCAAGTACAGTTGTTCCTATATAAGGGATTATTGCAAAAAAGTACCCTGAGGTATTCATTTATTGCAAGTTATAGCCCTCAACTTTGCTAATTGCAAAAAAGGGCCTTGAACTTTCCTTTTTGTTGCCATTTGTATAACTTAGTTTTAAAATGACAGATTTACACTTGAAACTTCAAAAATTTAATATAATAAGTAAAAAAAAACAGAGTACTCACCTCCCTTAATTTTCCTCCTCTTTGGACATACAAAAAGAAAGAAAATTAAGGAGATTAAAATTTTGGGTTTTTTGTTTTATTTATTATTTTAAAGGGTAAAATTGTACTTTTATACAAATTTACACAAAATGCAACAAAAAGGCAAGTTCATGTCATTTTTTTTTGCAATTATCAATGTACCGAGCTACAGCTTGCAAAAAGTGAATATACCGTGGTACTTTTTTGCAATTACCCCTTCCTATAAAAATAAACAGTTGATTTTATTTCTTGAACACAATAGGTGTCGGGGCCAAGACCCCCCGAAGTTGCATGTATCTTCATGTTCCATTGGAGTCCGCTAATTTACATGAGAGCTTGCACGCCAAAGGATTTAACGATAATCAACCGAGTGTATGGGCCATACAGGTGATTAAAACATTTCATATCAGCAATGAAACTCTTCAACTTTTATAGATTATGTGTTCATAAGTGGATATAGAAGACATTTTGAGATGTTCATTCTCTCAGGGATTGCCTCTGATGACTTTGGCAAGCTTTGAGGAGATTCTACTAACTGTAAGTGGTTTGGCCATGAATGGAAGCACTATTGTGGGAGAATTGCCTGCCTGGTTAGCAGAAACTGAAATCGGTTCCAAGGTCGGTCTGCGCATTCTTAAATCCCATTTTTATCGAGTTCATTTTGTGTTATTTATCGAGAAGGACACTGACTTTTGTACATTTACTCGTGCAGACAAGTACCAAGACTTGGATGGACAAACTATTCATGGGTAATGGGTTTGGAGTGAACATGATGAGCTACGAAGAAGTTGCTAGGAGTTTAGGGAAGAAACTAGCACCGGGAGAGTACAAGAACATACTATTTGCCGCTGAACAATTGCAGTTTTCAAATGGTCAGGTGACTTCGCTTGATAGATTATTGTTGAACAACGACCTTAGCTATTAATAGTTGTATAAGACACTTATTTTGCAAACTGTATATGCATACTTATTAGGGATAATTGCAAAAATGTACCTTGAGATATTCACTTTTTGCAACTTGTAACCCTTCTCTTTGATAATTGTAAAAAGGTGTCATGAACCTGTCTTTTTGTTGAACTTTTGTATAAATTTGTTTCAAAATGATATGATAATTAAAAAAATCCAAATTTTCATCTCTTAAGTTTGTTGCTCTTTTTACCGTACAAAGAGGAAGAAAATAAATAAAATATATGAAATTTCAGATTTTTTTTTTTGTTTTTTACTCATTTTTTAAATCTAAATTTCCAAGGGCAAAATCATCATTTTGAAATAAATTGCAACAAAAAGACAAGTTCATGCGCTTTTTTTGCAAAAAAAAATGCATACCTCATGGTACTTTTTTGCGATTATCCCATTATTATATATCCGCAAGTGACTGAATTTATATCTTATGTGGTGGTATTTGCATATTGACAGATGAAAATGTGGAGGAGAGAGTTACAAAGGGTAGAGGAAGTGGGGAATGAAGAGCTCTAAATGTAGATATAGAGATTTTCAGATTTGTCATTAGCTTATGTGATTATACAACCCTTTTTTTTTCTCCATAATTTGTTTGATTGCTAAAGATGTTGATGAACAAAAATCATAGCTTCTCCTATAGAATATCTCCAACGCAAATAGTCGAGAGCTGTTTGAGGGTTAGAAAAGGTATTTTATAAGAGAAAGACGGGGTAATAACTCGGCCGGTAGAAATTATCAAACAATGGGAAAGGTCAAATTGTCTATTAAAACAAGTGAATAAGTATTTTAATCTTAACATGTTAGACTTTAATCCCGATATTGTAACATAATTATCGAAACAATTGTGATAATTTGTTTTTGTTTTAGAAATATTTTTTTTCTTAGACTTCTAGGGGTTAGAGCATCCACAACGCTGGGCTGGAAGCTGGCTGGGAGGTGCTAACGGGAAGGATGCGCCGGCGGGGAGCTGGCTAGGAGGGTCGACGGTGAGCTCACCACCCCTCCTCAGCGCCGGCTGAGAGCAAAAGTGTGAAGAAAAAGACACTTACCACCACCACTTACCACCTAGCATTGTAGGGTACTATTCTCCCCATCAACGCCGGCTGGAAGCGTTGTGGATGCTCTTAGTTGGGCCTCTTTCTTAAGGTGAGAGGTCTTGTGACAATATTAAAGCTTCTCCAGCATGAAAAGATGTATTGAGCATATGATACAAAGCTGTGACTGAATCAAATGAAACTCTACATTTTGCATTGAAGGCAAGGTTTCAAGCTAATGAACTATTCTCCATTCAAAAAAGCCACATATCACAAAGCAAGTACAGGTTAATATCAAGCATCAGCAGTTAGGAGAACAAAAAAACTACGATAACCAAAATACTACACAATGCCTCTAAACACATCCCAGTGAAACCGAGAGCACAACGAGTAGAAATACTAATATACTCGATAACATAGGCACAATCTCGATAACTACTTCTTTGCATAGGTGATCAACATCGGGTTCTGCTGAGTTATCTTGAAACTCTGGAGTCCCTGCATTGCAACCGTTGATTGCATCTCGTTTTCATACTCTACAAAGGCAATTCCTGGCTTTGCTTCCACCATTCTCACCTCCTTGAAACCGGCGTATTGGCAGAAGAGCATTTGGAGCATCATCGGAGTTGTCTCGTGGGGAAGATTCTGAACAAACAGTATGTTATTCGGTCGAGCAACCTCTGGGACTGTAGATTTTGCACCGCCAGGATAGGGCACTTGTGATAGCTGTGGCAATCGGGAGGCAACACAAAATGGTGAGGATAGTGTCATGGCTGTAATTATTTGTAAGTTGACTAAAATTAAAGTATGGCATACAAAAGACTAAACTCAGTTGATACAATAGAAAAATTCTCTGTTTCTTCTGTTTCGATTAATCAACATGTTAGACACAAATCACTTTAGAGGGTAATTATCTTATGGATCCATCAGTAATCACAGATATCTACGAAGTACAAATTTTCTTCATATTTCATATCAAGGGCAGTTTTAATTATACAGAATACTATTAAAACTGTAGGCCAAATTAGGTTTCAGTTTCAGTCTTCCAGGGTAGAAAACTAATTCCAGACATATCATCAGAGTTACCTCACATAAAAAACATGCATGTAGATGAATATAAAGTTAATTTTGAAACTAAATTTGACACAACCATGATTAGATGAACTTGTGAAAAAACAGAAAATTCTTACAGGAGGCGCTGCACCATAGGCACCGGCAAAAGCAGGATTCACACCAGCTTGATTAGCATTTTGTTGCTCTTTTCGCTTTTTCCCTGACACATCAGAGAGAAAAAAGCACTTATTAAGTCTCTTAGAGATGAATATGTTATGTATATCCTCTAGATACATAAAGTAACACTGAGAAATTTTTGTACAACTGTTCTATAAAAGTTATGTTAATGAGATGCAAGTGAAACATTATGCCACCTTCCAATGCTATAGTTCAGTACATATGTCACCGAGCATATTTAGGTCACTAACTCAGTATTCTACAAAACATAAACGGTTGCTCTCTATTGATAGAAGACAAATTTGACCATCACACAAATATAAGGAAGTATAAAATGATGTTTTCTTTTTTCATCTTTGTGACCATAGTAACTAGTAATCCATGAGATGGCAAATCCACCTGGGATCATGAGACAGTAGTTCAGATTGATATCTTAACAGCTTCAAGCATAATTAAAATATCAGTGAAGAGGTGAGATGAATATTTATAAACATCACAGAAATAAAGCATACGATGCTGAAACAAGTTTATGTCTAACTCTAACACCATGACAGTGAGTCCATTTTTACACGCCATGACCTGAGTACAGATGAAAAGTACATCCAAAGAAGACGACTAACCCTTGTCATCATGCCTCTTCCGTTTCTCACGGGGAACAAAAGTACCATCAGCCTTTGCTACAACATCTGATTTTGTCTTTGCATATTGTATTCTCTGCAGTAATCACAAAATATTCAATTTGTACTAAACAAAAGAAATCTAAATGTAGACTTGTCCAATGGTATCTATTGATCACTCCTTTTAAATGCATATTACACGGTTTCAGGTGCAATTCCTTTTCTTCGGGCCATTAACTCTTAGGCTACATTTGAATAGTGTTTGTTTGGGAATGGAATGAGAATCATCCCCTCTTTTGCATGTAAATGGGATGACTGCGAAGTTTTTGTGCTCCCTATATTCATTCTTCATTCCTTTATATCATTCCCATTTTCATTCCCATTTAAAAATGGGAATCAGCATATGTATATCACAATGAAACTAATGGCAGTGACCGCATACACATAAAAATAGATGATCTTTTCTAACCAATAATCTAAGAAATATTGGACTGCCTAATATAAAAGAGCTTTTATCATGATTAATTATCAATGGATAGTCTCCACCATTGCCCCCTAAAATGGATGTTACATTTTATATTGGGAACAACAAATGCAACCATTATCATAGAAGACTTCAAGGTATCAACTTTCAAATTTTCACCACAATTACTAATTTCCAAAACCATAGATGTGGCTAAAAGAAATAACTATATGTTACGGGCCCTACGGACCGGTACAAGGTGGGATAAGCCCACCACAATTGTGGCCGGTTAGTATTAGTCAGCTAAGGGTTTTGGTTAGTTTGTTTCCTTTTAATTAATGTCTTTGAGTACAAGTTGTATTAGGATTTGGAAAGTTGGGTAGTTTCACAATTAAGGTTGTAGTAGGACTTGGGAATTAAGAAACCTCCGTGGTTATATAAACCATGGGAGAAGAATAAGAAATCATGAGAATTGAATAAACTGTTTAGTTCTCTACAGAGGTTTTCGAGTTCTCTCTTAACGAGCTCGTGTTCGTCCACAATTGGGAGAAAGAAGACAAGGGTTCGCCTCTGCAAAATCTTAGATTCAATCTCCACTCCTATTCGGGTCCTACAACTCGATCGAAGAGTCAAGGTCCTAACATAATCTTAGTACCATCTCGCTAGTGTAAAGTCTTAGAAGAGTAAGGTAGTTGTTGGGTTCAGTGGGTGTAGAGCTACATTCATCTTGTATGCTCACGTCAGGCTGTATGTTTGTATAGAATCAGACCACCTCGCTAGTGTAAAGTCTTAGAAGAGTAAGGTAGTTGTTGGGTTTAGTGAATGTAGAGCTACATTCATCTTGTATGCTCACGTCGGGTTGTATGTTTGTGTAGAATCAGGCTCTCAGTCTCCCTCAGATCACCTCGGCTCATCCATAGCTCAAGTGATTCTATTGACTTGATGCATACCCAAATCAACCTTTTAATTTTTTGTTTATCCTTTTTTTTACGAACAATATAGTTGTTTCCTTAGTTAGCATAATTTTGTTGGTTTCCTATTCTAATGAGGTAAAAAGTTGTCTATGTTAGTTTCCTATTCCAAGTAGATTTAGGGTTGTGTCACGAACCCTTTTAGATTGGGAGTTGTCTATGTTTGTTTCCTATGAGTCGTTTATTTAGTTTCCTACCTCAAATTGATTTAGGGTTGTGTAATGAATTCTTTTAGGATGAGAGTTATATATCTATGTTTCAATCCTAATTAGGTTTAGCATTGTTAGATTGAGTGTTATTTATGTTTGTTTCCCATGAGTAGTTTATGTTAATTTCCTATTTCAAATAGAGTTAGGGTTGTGTGATAAATCTTATAGGATGAGAGTTATTTATCTTTGTTTCAATCCTAATTAGGTTTAGTTTTGTGACGAACCATATTTAAGTTCTCCTTTTTTTTATTTTGTTAGTAACCGGTGTTATTATAATAAATTCCAATTCTCCCATACTTCCTAGTTTCTTGTGTTAAGTTTCAATTTTGAAACATGAGTTCATCTTTTGCTTCACTTTATGCTGCATGCCAATTTACGATCATCAAAGTTTGTACATATATGGTGTTTATTCAGTTCCTTGGTTAAGGTTAGGCCTTATAGCTCCCCTTTAGCGGAGCTCGTTTTGTAAGCGTGGCACAGGTCTTTTTGACCTCTCTTACCCTGATTCTTCTTGAATCAGGGCATTCCAATTCCTTATCGGAATCGGTCTTATTAATAAATTTTTCGACCTTATAAAAAAAAAAAGTTCGTACATATATGTTATTTGTATGTAATTTTATATCAATTGTCAACATGCCATATTTTAACCCCCAAAAATGTTGTTTATTTATGTTACTTTCATGCCCCATATTGTATTCAATGTCCTGTAAATAGACTGAATTGATATTCTCTGACCCTTTTTTTATTATCAGAGGTAGAGGCCATAACTATGCCTTGGACAGCAAAGCGGAAATATTGTGCATCTTTACCTTGTCCGAGGAGAACAAAACCTTATGTAGAAACAGAAGTTCACAGCGACTTCAAGCAAATGGAGCAAACTGAACGTAAAGACCCTACTGTCTTTTGTGCTGAATATTTTGGTTCCAGCAAAGAATGTGGTAAGGCCGTGAGTCAAGAATCAAACCATGAAGCAGCTGCTAGATGCAAAGTAAGGGAAGTCGTTCATCTGTATGAGGAGTTACTGTCCAAGAAGTTAAAAGCAATGCAGGCAGGGGCGAAAGGGGCATGTAATAGTGCAAGTGCCTACATGGTGCTAGCTAAGCACCTCCTGGAGCAACATGACTGGATTGTTACACAGAGACGGTTTGGATCTATTCCTGGTATTAAAGTTGGTGATCGCTTTAAATACAGAGCTGAACTGCTCCTGGTTGGTCTTCATCACCATTTTAGGAGTGGTATAGATTACGTGGTTGAGAACGGAAATATGTTGGCGGCAAGCATAGTTCATTCTAGTCGCTATGACAACGAAATATTGGAGTCTTTTGATACTCTTGTTTATTCAGGTCATGGAGGGAACCCCAGGGTGAAAATAGGCGGTGTTGTAAAAGATCAAAAGCTCGAAAGAGGGAACATGGCGTTGAAGAACAATATTAGAACCGAAACTCCTGTAAGAGTCATCTTTGGTTCCAAATTGCTTCAACCAGGCCACCAGCCAATTCCAATCTACACCTATGTTGGTCTGTATTCAGTTGAGAAATTTTGGCAAGAACGAGGTCAGCACGGACGACTAGTCTTCATGTTTCGCTTGAGAAGAATTCCTGGCCAACCTCCATTTGTAGTGGGGACAGAAAATAGATGGGAGGAAGGGAATATCAATCTCGTTGAAGGGCAGCAGAAGTTCCCTTTGCAAGAAGTGATTCTCTCTGAAGCAAAGGAAAAGATCCCATTGCAAGAAGTGAATCTGTGCGAAGAGAAGGAGAAGATCCCTTTGGGGGAAGTGAATCTGTCCGAAGGAAAGGAGAAGATCCCTTTTGGGGCAGTGAATCTGTGCGAAGAAAAGGAGAAGATCCCTATTCGGGTTGTGGATGAGATAGACCTCTCCGAGGGGAAGGAGAAGATGCCTATACGGGTAGTGAATGAAATAGACAACGAGCAGCCTCCACCATTCAACTACACCACATATATGGTCTATCCTAACTTAAGTAACCACTCGTTCCCTCGTGGTTACAAAGGGGTTGATCGATGTTGTGCTGCGAGAAAGGAAGGTGAAAGCCCGTATGATGAGAATGGGCGCATTGTTAGATTTCAACCTCTGATCTACGAATGTGGGCCATTTTGCAAGTGTAGCTTCCCCAACAGAGTTAGTCAATGCGGTATCAGGTTCCAACTCGAGGTCTTCAAGAGTAGGCCAAAGAGTTGGGGCGTCAGGTCACGCGATTACATCCCGTGCGGGAGTTTTATATGCGAGTACATCGGTGAAGTCTTTGAGGAGAATGTAGTCGAGAGGAAGATCGGGAAGGAGAAGTACTTGTTCGATATAGGTTGTTGTGACGATGATAGTGAAATCATTGATCAATCCGATGGATTTACGGTAGATGCTACACACTTTGGGAATGTTGCGAGGTTCATGGATCGGAGTTCTGATCCGAATGTCTGGGCTCAGTACGTGCTTTATGACCACGATGACAAGAGAATGCCTCATGTGATGATGTTTGCTGTGAAGAACATACCTCCTCTACAGGAATTGACTTACAGTCCTGTGATGCGGTGAGGTATGTTGCTATATTTTTTTTTGTTTTAGGAGGTTGATCTATAGGGACAACCTCGGTAACTCCATGGTATGTTAATGGATTGACCAGCTCTAGTTTAGAAGGTCGTGAATTTACTAGCCGCCACGGTTTGTACCCATGCTAATATAGTTTAGTGCACTCTTCGTCAGTGCTCTGTGGTTGACTCTTTTCGTCAACCCAGGTAAAGCTGTGTCGTTTTATCTAATTGTCAGCACCTGGTATCATTTGTTCTTGCCCCAAAATTAACATTAAACACCCTTTGGTCCTCTTTTGTTTGGTCTACTAACTCCAAGGTTTTACGTGTTTGAAAGTGATCGATTTAATACTTTTACTCTGTTACAAATATTTTTTTATTTGGGGTTAAAAAATTAACGGAATATTCCATTATGTTAGTCATGTGACATCATGTAGTGGAGAGTGAAATGACAATTTTGTCTACCCTCATTCCATAGTAAATAGAATTTAGAAAATAATTATAAAAATTTAATTATTAAAAAGAGTTAAAGAAAATAAATAATTTTTAAAAAATAACATAATCTAATTTGTTTAACATCCACTGTTGTAAAAGTCCCCGCTTGGTTCGCCTAGTTCCCAAACTGGAAACTATTCGACTCGTCGTTCCATCCGATTAATCGGAAACTTGGGACACTGCTTTGTGAAATTGGACTTTTGAAAAAGAGATGAAATAATATGTTTGTAATG
>JAYMSV010002937.1:0-10443 GCA_036897745.1 Erodium moschatum | reverse complement strand
CGCGAGAACAGCGGCTGAGAAGAAAATGCCCAATTCTTTATATATATATATATATAAAGGGTAGGAAATTTAAGGACTATGAAAATTTGGATTTTTTGTTTGTTGCTTTGTCATTTTTTTAATCTAATTGTAATAGCATAATCATCATATGAAACACAAATCGTAACAAAAAGACAAGTTCAAAATACTTTTTTATGATTATCAAAGTAGATGGCTACAAATCGGAGAAAATACATCAAGTTATTGTTTTTGCAATTATCCCTAGGATCTTCACAATCCAAAAGATTGGTTTTTTCAAACACAACAAAATTGAAGATCTCAAGACTGTTCACAACAAAGTCTACTTCCAAAAGATTCAAACTTAAACAACTTTTTTTTCTATTAAACAAGGTTTATACTGGAAAGTATTTCCACAACCTACACTGCATCAAAACTGGCTGAAAAATTGTGAATACAACAAAAATAAAAATAAAAGAAACTACAACTCACCTCTTGTATTTGAGTTCAAGAACTATAACCTTACACACTAATCAGAATCAGGGTCTTCATCGACAATTTCAGGAAACGAATCATCATCATCATCTAATTCAGTCTCAGGTCCTTTGCTCTTCTGAAGATCTGTTATGACATTGAAAGGGTTTATAACTTTGGTACCATCACCTTTAGCAGCCAAGACATTTTCACCATCTCCAGTTTTCGACCCATCAAAAACAGCAGGAGTTATGGCACTCTTGGAAGACTCGGGTTTCTCAGATTGTACAATGGGTTCTTGAGAAACTGACTCAACCATGATTTCATCCCCATTTTGTTCACTTGTCTCTGCATTTTTTGTGCCATCCACAGAAGCCTTCTCAGCCTGATCGATCCTCAAAGTTTCGGGATCTGTCACTTGATTCTCCATCTCATCATCACCATTTCCAACCCATTTATTGTAAAGCTCGTCATCATCCGAGTCAGGAACACCGTTTTCGTTATGTTTTTGTCCACCAGAATAGGTGTACTCAGAATGTTTTTGGTTAGATTCCTCGTAAAGATATCTGTCTGCAGAGGAGAAATCCATGATTGCAGGAGCCCTGGGATGGATAAGAACCTCGAGGACTAGAAGGGCATGAGCACAGAACTCAGACACCTTTTCCCCGGTCTCTTGCCTGCCTGCAATTACCATTTTCATAAGGTTACATAAAGTGATTAAGAACTAAGCAAGAGGAAAACAATATATGGGGATAATTGCAAACAAGTACCCTTAGGTATTCATTTTTTTGCAACTTGTATCCCCTTCTTTGATAATTGCAAAATGTACTCCGAACTCGTCTTTTTGTTGCAATTTGTATGAAAATGAAGATTTTTACCCTTCTAATTTAGATTTTAAAAGTCAATCCAAATTTCCGAAAATTGGGATTTTTTGTTCTTTAATTATTATTTTCTGAATTTAAATTTCCAAGTGTAAAATCGTCATTTTGAAACCAATTTATACAAAGTGCGACAGAAAGATCATTTCAAGGCACATTTTTGCAATTACCAAAGAAGAGAGACAAGTTGCAAAAAATGAATACCTCAGGGTACTTTTTTTTGCAATTATCCCTAAAATATATTTGATATATAGAAGAACTAGAAACTTCTATTTTTTTCCCATTTTCTTGAAAGCAGAGTTAATGAACTTTTATTCAGAATGAAATGCTTGGCTTGCGTAAATTGATAGTCACAGAGATACTCATTCTTTGATCGAAATTTACTGATATATTTATTTCATAAATAACACATTTCTTCAGATATATGGGAGCTTCAAGGAAAGAAGCGCACTTTTAAAAAAAAATGCACGAAACTAACAGTTAATAGCATCATATATCCTAATATAACATGATTGAAGAAATGCAATAGTCTTTAACAATGAAGTCAGAAAGCAGCACAACTCTAACCAATTCTATTGTTCAAAAATAAGTTTAACATCTAAATATAACGATCATAAAATCCTCATCATCACTAACTAGGGCTGATGCATTTCTTTTGCGGGAAGAGGAGAGAGATGTTGAAATTATAATGTTGTGCATTCTTTTTGTTCACACATAATCTGAATATAGAGATTGAGGTTTAGGTGAGAAGTTGAAAGGACAAAAGTAAAATAGCCTTTTGTGGTTATAATTCACTTAACATAGGGTATATTATAAATTATCACGAATCTTTACTCAAAATCCCCAAAGCACGGACTTTATGATTCGAAAAGCGAACTTGATTGAAGTTGTTGGGCTTCATGTAAACTAAAGCCCAACTGTGGGCCTTTGGACTTAGGCACTTCTTAGAACATTTATTTAACAATAGAGAAATTACCTCTGCGAAAAAGCTCAAGTCCCTGGGCTAAATATGTTGGTCGGACACGAGCTGGGGAAAGAAGAGATGCCAAAAGAGCACGTAATGCTGAAAGCCGAAAAGCTGTCCATGTTGAGGTAGACTCATTGAGTATGGAGTTATTCGTTTCCATGTTCGTCCACTCCTCTTCAAATGAATTTGTTGCTATGGTTATCAAGAGGAGATCAATATTTGGTCGCCATGATGCAGATCCTAAAGCACCACCCTGTAGAAAAATTATAGCTATAGGTCAGTAGCACAAGGCAAAGAGTAATCCATACTCTAAAATTATTAGTCAGCTAACAGAATGGAACATATTCGAAATGCATGTAGGTTAATTCAGAGGATAATCTCACTCAGCCACCCTTAAAAGTATGCACCCTTCTCAATCAACCACCCCTAAGTTCAAAAAAAATTTAACAATCACCTAAGTTTTTTTAGTCTCAATTTACCCCAATTCCGTCAATTTTTGGATGTGAAATGACGAAAATACCCTTATATTTGATTGAGATAATCACAAAAAAAAGGACGTGTGATGAGCACAGTTTGCAAGTTGGTACCATATACTAGAAAGTGTTGCAAGATGGTACCGTGTGGTTTGATTTTTTGCACCGCCAGTTATGTGCAACGGAAAAAGGGTAGATTTAGTCACGTGCAGGCATGCAACTTCCTGATTTTTTTGAAAATGCCAATTTTGCTCTTCAATTAAAGAAATATATATCCAAATTTTCACTTACATAAAAAAAATAAAAAATAAAAAACAAATTTATTTTTAGATTTTGAAGTATTACATTCTGTTATTTGATGGGGGTAAATTTGTCTTTTCATCCATTTTTAACGCCATTACTGACGACGCCAAAATTTCAAACCACATGGTACCAACTTGTAACACTTTTTAGTATAGAGTATCAACTTGTACAAGGTGTCAACCACACGGCTCTTTTTTGCAACGACCCCTATTTTATTTTTTACATAAGGGTAATTTTGTCATTTAACACCCACGAGTTGACAGAATTGGGGAAAATGAAACTTAATAACTTAAAGAGGTTGTCAAACTTAGGGGTAGTTAGTCGAGAATGGTGCATACTTAGGGGTAGCAGAGTGAGATTGTCCCTTAAATTCAATGCAGGGTATCAGTAAAGAAGTTGTTTTCATGCCATTATGGGGCAGTTTTCAGTGTCTAATGCTTAGTTTGCTTGAGAAAAACTATCCCCAATTTTCTACAAGCGTATTATGCATATAAATTCCACCCACTGAAAAAAAAAAAAAAACTTGTAAAAAAGAAAAAAAAAAGGGATATAGAAAATATAAAGCACACATACCACAGTTAGAAGTATCTCTAACACCTCAAGAGCAGCTATCTTAATAGAAATGGGAGACACAAAATGCTTTTTGGGTGCTTCAGGTTCCGAAACCGTGTCGTGCTGGTCTGCAGATCCAGCTGAAGTTCCGTGTTTCCTTTTTCTATTGATAAGCTGTAATGATGCATCAGAGGCCTTGAAAAATGTTCCGGAAGATATGACACCATTCTCTTGACCAGCCGGATTCAAATCAACAAGTATGTTGTTGATGACTTCAGGTGCAAGATATATTGCAATCCCTGAATATTAGCATCAATAAAAATAAAGTTTAATGAGTAAGAAAAACAACAATAAATATATGACTGTGAAGTTCCATGAAAAAGGAAATGCTAAGTTCGACCGTACAGCTGCAAATCACAAGATTGTTTTGGAAATGACTTATTTTTATTTCCAGTGAACTTAGAAATGTCTGATTATTGAAATTAAAAATAATAACTATTTAAAACCTTGACATATAAAGCCATGTGATTTATTTGAAAGGATAATCTTACGAACTTTTCTCAATCAACTACTCCTAAGTTATAAAAGTTTTTGACAACCTCCTAAGTTTTTTTATTATCAGTTTAACCCAATTCAGTCACTTTTGGGTATGAAATGAAAAAAAAAATATCAATGTAAAAATCAGGGTATTTTGTCATTTGATGCCCAAAAGTTGACGGAATTTGGGTAAATTACTAGAGAGTGTTTTGGATTGCACCACATACCTACACCCATGGACATCAGCAATATCTTTGTGATTGAATAGACTTTTATTCTCAATTTAGGGAATCTGCAACTCTTGAAATACAGGGTGACAAGTCGAACAATGTATGCTGCGTGAGGTAATAGTTGACTGCAAAAAGATTAAACATAGAAGAAAAGTTAGCATCCAATTGTCTGAAGATTATCGAAATCATGAAATAGATGAGAGGAACAAAAAACTAAATACACATAGAGTAGAGCCTACACCATACAGTGAACCATGAATAACACTTTTAATAGTTTTACGTTATGGACAAAAAGATAATGGCGATAACCTCACTCAACTACCCCTAAATATGCACCATCCTCAACTAACTATCCTATCCCTAAGTTAAAAAAGTTTCTAACAACCCCTTAAGTATTTTAATCTCATTTCATCCCAATTCTGTCAACTTTTGGTGTGAAATGACGAAATCATCCTCATGTAAAAAAAGGTATTTTCGCCATTTCACACCCAAAAGTTGACAGAATTGGGGTAAATTGAAGTTATCAAAAACTTTAAACTTAGGGTAGTTGATTGAGAAAGGTGCATACTTGAGGGTAGCTGAATGAGATTATCCCAATATAATGATTCAATACCTGCGCAGTCCTTTTATGATTGTAATGAGGAGGTCCAGACAACTCGAGTGCAGAACTGGAAGTTCTGAACAGATGGACTCTTGTTGCATGGTAGTGACGAAGGCGGCGAAACGAGAAGGTGCTAAAGAGCCATCCACCATCAGCACTCTCTCAATAAGGGCTAATAATGAACGAATGGGAACAGTTACCTAATAGTCAAAGCATGACAATTAAGAAAAATATCAAATTCATCGCCCTCAGTAGGTTATCAAGATATTGAAGTATCTGAATATGCTTAAAAGGTCATGTAAAAGTACCTTAGCAGGGTATGAACTAGTAAGCATGATGGAGCAGCAATGAATCAGAGATGAGACACTAGAGATCAGCAATCTCTCAGATCTCTTTGTTGTTGGGTTTGAGGCTACTCCTGACAACGTCTGACCTCCTAAGAGAAGTAGGGATTTTTGGCCCGGAGAAACCAATAACCTTATAGCTTCTTTGCCAGGTTCTGAAAGAAGCACAACTAGACTGATTTACCTACTCTTTTTGGACAGAAACCAATATCCCAGTAATAGTGTAATAATATACCTTCTTCTTCCAACCCTTGGAAGGCGTCATTGAGGTAATCATTTACCGTGTATAAAATCTTTCGCATTATCAAGGACCAGCTATCTTCATCTTTACTAGATCTTGGAAGTAATGCAAGGAAATGAGCAAGCTTCTGATAGTTGAGTACCACATAAAAAGAGATATGATTCAGACTACATAAATGCTATGTGTGTTTAGATATATATGCCAAAGGTAGTCATAGCAATCAAACAAACAAACAAACACTTACCTCCAACATAATACCACTGCATTTCCCCCACATGATTTTTGAAGCAATAGCAGTTTCGATCTGCAATTAAAAATATGTGTGATCCGTTGTATACTAAAACCATTAACCAATAAATGCTAATTGTTTTTTTAATGAGTATGCAAGTCTACAATAAAAAATATATAACAAGCACAACATGCACAACAGTACAATTAAACTGACAACGGTATAATTGTGTTATAGCTTCACTTCCATCTTAAAAAACCGACAACATGCATCAAATGTATCTTTAGATTATAGAATGAAACTATAAAGTAATATGTCACCACTAATTTGAAGATTTCAATTCTACTGCTCAAGGGCACAAAATGTACAACGTATAATTAGGGAAGACCAGCATTGTGACTATATAAAAATGACAACTTAATACCTAAAATGAATAGTGTTTCAATATACTTCTTTTGAAGCAACTCTTTTATAAGTTACACGAGCAGTTGTCTAAAACACGCGAACACGGCTATAACATAAGAAAACTATGTTGGACAAAATGTTCTTGAAATTTGTGTAATAGTGCTGCTTAAATTATCTTCTATACCATACCACATATTATTCTGTTTTCAGAAGAGAAAGTAAGTTTTAAAACAAAACTGAAAAGAGTTCCAAACTCAAATAAAATGCATATCAGACAACTGCCAGTAACTAAAGAGGATCTGAGTATTTCAGTATGGCATTTAATCATATTATAAGCATTGAGGATGCATAGGAGTATGTCACAAATTTACCTAGGAACTTATATTGTATAGCATCAATTATCACAGTTTTTTTTTTAATATTGAAGTTCTTATAATACTAAATCCCTTTTAATCATCACATAAAAACAATGAATAAATGTTTCGATCTTATTTCTTCACGTACATAAATTTCTAAAAACAACAATTGGGCTACTAATAAATTACAACTTACCGAATCATAGTGATGACGACTGACAGATGATGGGAAAATTTTCAAAATGGTGCATAACAACTGAACTGACCCTTCCTGCATGCATGATAGAGCAATCAATGCACTTGAAAATAAAAGCCAGGATGCATACATTAGTCGAGAACATCAATTTAAACGAAAAGGGCAAATAGCTAAGTACATATTCTACTCAATTTGTATAATGGATCTTGTGTTTACTTCATTTAAAAAAGAAAACACCATCTACGGGGAACATGAACCAGTCTAGAACTGTCTCATGTAGGCAGTTGAAATCTATGTGAAACTACAAAACCGAGCATACACCAAATATTTGTTGTTCTTTAAGCAATATCAGAGCCTATTCCACTAATAATGTTTTAGTCTACTTTCATTTTTTATGAGCACATGAAACAGTTCCATGACTGAAGAAGGTGACCTTCAACAACAGTATACATAGACTTCCACTGTCATTTGCTTTCAGTATGTAAAAAGTAAACTCACTGGATTGCCAAAACAAGAAAATCAAACCCATTAGGCTACTAACCCATACAGCTTCGGTGCTATCATCATTTAACAGCTTCAGAACTGGTTGAAAAAGTTTAGCAGCATGAGAGTTCCCATCTTTCTTTATATTTGGAAATCCACCCAACCTAATTCAGGAGAAAAAGATGCTTTACAAATTAGGGAGTTGGGAAATAATAAAATAAAGACAAGTTGAAGCACTAGCGCAACAATTATAATCATCCGGAACAGTTAGGTTTTATTTACTTGGCTAATATAAGTTGGTTCTGCACTTGCATTTATAATTATCTATGTTTTTCTTCATTTAGTATGTGTGGGATTTGCTATTTCTCAACAAGGACCCATAGTGGACACAAGAAGGCTTGTCACACACTAACAAAATTACAACACTGCAGATACTCTATTTGGGTAGACAGAAATATATAGTATGATACAGCAATGAAAGAACCACATACCTTGAGAATAAATCTGATATTGAGGCACAACAAGCCACCTTTACAAGATGAGAATCTGCTGGAGACTGCTAGAACATAAGACACAACACACGATATTACATTTTAAAACAATAGAACAACTTTGAGTTTTGAACCTTTTAGGCTTCAGTAGAAAAATTAATACATGTAAAGATAGTTTTATGCAAGAATATATTGTTATCAAATTATCTTAAGGATAATATGGTGAGACAATACGACTGTTTCTTATTAAATTTCCCGGAAAAGATGACATTGCTTATTTACACTCTTGAGTTGGCACCCATTTACCGAAAAGTTTGTACAGAAATAGTATATTCGTCTAGGTAACTTGGCTGAACATGCAAGCTAGATATATTATTCTCAAAATGTACGTAAATATTTCCCATTCAGAAATTAGTATATGAAAGGATTGTTATATTTAGTTAAAGTAACTTCGCTGAACATGCAAGGCTACACTAACCCATCTAAGGATTGTTCTTTTTATCATCCCCCATGGAATGTTGAAAAGCAAGGCTATCCTAATCCATCTAAAGATTCTTCTTATTATCATCCCCCATTCAGAATGTAATGTTCAAAAGCAAGGCTATGCTAACCCATCTAAAGATCTTTCTTTTTTTACTTAGAGAGTTCAAAAAAATTGAAGCTTGATCTATAATTTGTGGACACATATTAGCACGGAGTTAGCATGAAAACATTGAGTTACAGATAAAAACTCCCAAACATATATGCCCCAACACATGACTGCATAAAAGTTTATTGCCAAGAATGGATAACAAATCTCCACAGTTTTGCACATTCACTTAGGGTGAATCGGAATAAGCTTTTTTAAACATATCCAAACAAGTGGGTTCTGAAAGTTTTACAGGCCATCTTTCCAGTAGGAAATGTCAAAGAATCTAGAGTTCGCAAAACTACAGATACACAAAAACTCCCGAATATCATAATAAAGTTTGATGAACTAAACAGAACTATAAAAACTAGCAACCAGTGTGTTATAAGTTTCGTTCTGTGAACCTGGATATGTGATAGAAGCTTGCTGAACCAAACAGAATATGATGACAAGAAACGATCAGAGCTGCATTCCTGACAAGTCACCCCCAGCAAGCAGATTCCTGCCCAACATTTATCTGGCTATAGCCACATGATATGATCAGATAGAGAAACATTCAACTAATTTGTCGAAAATATTATACTGACTAACACAGTAATTTGCTTTCTTTTTATTATTCCTTGCTGCACCTATAGCTGTAAACAGAACATGCTTTAATGAAAGAAGACGATAGAATCCTGCTCTTCCAATCAACTCAATCCCAAATGTCCAACAAAGCTAACTTGATACGATATTAAGCATTATTTTGACCCTTCATAGTTTACAATCAGCCTTTAACTTTTCACACACTTGTGGGTGAGATGCAAATTATGAGTCAACCACAAATTACCTTCTTCTTTTTCTTTCCTTTTATTCCTACGTGGCTGGCAGACAAATACTTGGCCTGTTTCAAGGTTCTACGGTGATAATCATTTGAACCCACAGTAAGATACAAGAAATCTCAGATAACCCAATAACATCTAATTCTGCAATTATTCAAGTAAAAATGGGGTTATAACCACCCAATATTTGATAATTTCACCACAACAATTAGTGAAATGCCTCCATTTCACTACAACATGAACTACAATGTCTGATACTTCATAAACCCCCAAACATAATCATCCATACCAAACACAATTACAATACTAAACCCTTCAATGAAATCAATCATTTACCTCCAAAAGAACCCATCAAATAGAAAACAAAAACGATGATTCAAATAAAACACTGTAAATCAACAAAAACACCTCGATTCTGGATTGTATGAACATGTACCGTATTGCAGGAAAGGAGCGCCAACAAGCGCTTGACCCACTCATCGACAGCTGATTTCCACTCATCAATCTGCTTCTGATTGATTGGCTGTGGGGAAGATTCGGAGAGGAGCCCATGAGTTTTGATTAGAGAAACTACGTGCTCGAGCTCGCTAGGGTCGTGAAATGGGTGCTTCTCGTCAGGGACGCGCTCCTTTAGTAGAGAGTTAATCAGACGAGGCTTCAATCGGACGTCGGAGATATTGCTGACGAGGTCAAAGGCCGCCATTGGAGTCGAAGCTCGAGCTCTGCGGAGCTAAAGGAGAAAGAGAGAGAAGGCTACAATATGGGTCAGGGTTTATGGGTTATTCCGTTAACCCCTAAATTCAATAGCCGTTATTTTATTTTTCTATTATTTGGTCGTATTGCACTGAAATTAAAATTTGGTTCTAAATGGCCAATTAGGGATTTTTCGTTTTAAATTAAGGTTTAGTTAGTTAAAAAATGATTTTGTTTTTTTTAAAAAAAATCATCTACGCTGCGAAATTAATTATATCTTATGTAAATTTACGTTATTATTCCTAGATTTGAAAGGTAAACCGTTATTTAAAATAAACAGACGAAAAATAGGGTTAAATATTGAAACTTACTCTTAAGTATTGGTCACGAACACTATAATACCCACGTTTTCAAAATGAACACTACACTACCTTAAATATTGGTCACGCGATTTTGTTAGTAAAAATGGACGGAATTTTCCATTCCGTAATAGATGGTAAAATGACGTTTTTTTGCCCTTAAGTATTTGACCTCTATACATTTT
>JAYMSV010002936.1:0-10448 GCA_036897745.1 Erodium moschatum | reverse complement strand
GAGGAGGGTGGGGATGGGGATGGAGATGGGTTTGAGCTGGATAAGAAGTTTGGGTTCTCTAAGGAGCTCACGAGCAGGCTCGAGGTTGGGGAAGAGGTGGGGAGAGGGCATTTTGGGTATACTTGCTCTGCTACCTACAAGAAGGGTGAGTTCAAGGGCCAGCAAGTTGCTGTCAAGGTCATCCCCAAATCAAAGGTCAGTCCAATTTCACATCTTTGCAATTTGGGTTTTGTTCTTTACTTACTTTGCTATTTTGATTTCAGTTCATGATTAGGAATCATGGGTTGGATTTGATTTTGATTGTTCTCAGGTTGTTTGAATTATTACTCTGATGTTGGGTTTTGCAATTTGGGTTTTGTTCTTTACTTTGCTATTTTGATTTGAGTTCATGAGTAGGAGTCATGGGTTGGATTTGATTTTGATTGTTCTGAGGTTGTTTGAATTATTACTCTGATGTTGGGTTTTGCAAGTTGTGTTCTTGAGTATTGTTTATTGGACTTTTATATTTGTAATTGAACTTAAAACATGACTTCAGACAACTTTTTGTCTGGCTTATGTTGTTTTGTTATGCTTTTTTTCATATTTTATCACCTGGGGTCGGTTTGTCTGATGACTGGTTTCAAATTCTATTTGTTCCTGCATAATAGTTTTTAGTTTTAGTACCAATCGAAGGAGGACACTTTGTCTTGAATAGTGTTTAAGAGAGCAGAGCTTCTTTATATTTGTAATTGAACTTGAAACATGACTTCAGACAGCTTTTTGTCTGGCATATGTTGTTTTGTTACGCTTTTTTAGTGTTTCATTACATGGGGTTGGTTTGATTGATGACTAGAGTTTCAGGTTCTATTTGTTCCTGCATAATAGTTTTTAGTTTTAGTACCAATCGAAGGAGGAGACTTTGTCTAGAATAGGGTTTAAGAGAGCGGAGCTTCTCCGGAGTGGTACAAGAACAGTTTGTTTTTGAGAACTCATAATTGATACTTGATTGATAGACACATAAGAGCATCTTCAATAGGGACGAATTGAGCAGACGAATCACCTATAAAAAGGGTTTGGGGTCTAGTTGAGCAAATGATTCTTCGCCCGGGCTCGCCTGGGCAAACTGCTCATGTGCGCGGATGAAAGGGCAGAAAGAGTTGTGGCTGTTAGCCCATGACTGCTTCAGTTGTTCGACTTTTGGGTTATGATGCTTATTAAGGTCCGCCCCACCTTTAATAGGTGGAGGTGGCCCATGGGATTTGCGGGACTTTGATCTGAGTTAGGGTGCTATAAAGGGGAGTTGTGAGATTTTGGCTCGAGTCAGGATGCTATAAAGGGGTGAAGGTGTAGGTGGGGACTTTGGTTCAAACCAGACTTTGATATCATACTAAGGCCTGACCCACCTAAAAACTCTAACTAATAGTAGAGACCAAGACTTTTTATTTAAGCTAGTGTTAAGATTGACGTCTATTCGATATGGGATTATGATAATGCTTAATTTAATAATGAAGTTTCATTATACATTCATGTCTGTGTATAAAAGACCATATTATTATTCAATTTCATCGGTGATTAAGAAATTTTCTTATGTTGACTAATCTTTGCCAGATGACAACAGCAATTGCCATTGAAGATGTTAGAAGAGAAGTGAAGATACTACGAGCCTTGACGGGGCATGAGAATCTAGTGAAGTTCTATGATGCATTTGAAGACCCCGATAATGTTTATATCGTAATGGAGTAAGTGTGGACCGCTTTTATTTCACTATGGTTCACCCGATAAAAGTTTCAACGGGTTAATTTTTCGTTGATTAGACCGTCTAGTGAGCAAGAAGAATTGGAAACAAGAAGGATTTCGTTTTGAGTTGGAAACAAGAAGAATTGCTCATTGCTTGTTTTTTTATGGCTATTTCAGGTTATGTGAAGGAGGGGAGCTTCTGGATAGAATACTCTCAAGGTGATTTTATTTTGTAAAGAACTATAGTCGTATATACATATCTTTCACATAGTTAGGCTTAAGTTCCAAATTCGTCTTGTAGTTTCCTTAGGTTTCAAAAGAAATTCACATAGCTCTTTTTCTCAAAAAAACAACGAAAATTCCCTTGACCATTCCATAACCAGAACATTTCGATTAGATGTAAAAACGGTTGAGTAGAAGTAAAAAGACGCCTTAAAAGATAAAACTATGAAAAAGTGGCATTTTCACCATTTTAAGACAAAACGTGTTTGGGCGCAACTAGGTATGATTGAGCCTATTATCTATTGGACGTTGTTTCATTTGCTTCTTTTGCCTCTAATTGTATATTCGATTTTATTTTTGTAGGGGCGGTAAATACTCAGAAGACGATGCAAAGACCGTCATAGTTCAAATTCTGAATGTTGTTTCGTTTTGTCATCTCCAGGGTGTCGTGCACCGTGATCTTAAACCCGAGGTGCATATAAGTATTTTGTTTAACACAGATTTTCTTAGAAAAAGTGCTATAAACTTGTCTTTTTGTTGTATTTTGTATAATAAAAAAATTAAAATGACGATTTTACCCTTCAAAATTTTAAAAATAATAATTAAACAACAAGAAATCCAAATTTTTATATCACCTGAATTTCTTATACTTTGTATGGTATAAAGAGGAAGAAAATAAAGGGATATGAAAATTTGGATTTTTTGTTTGTTACTTATTATTTTATAAATATAAATTATAAAGGTAAAAACGTCATTTTTATACAATTTGCAACAAAAGACAAATTCAAGGTGCTTTCTTGTAATTATCAAAGAAAAGGCTACAAATTACAAAAAAAATGAATATCTCAGAATACTTTTTTACAATTATCCATGCTGAATGTATTATTTTCTTGATATCTAACCAAAGTTCTTGCTATCAGAATTTCTTGTATACTTCAAAAGACGAGAGCTCCCACTTAAAAGCGATCGACTTTGGCTTATCCGATTTTGTCAAACCAGGTTTCCTATTTGATTCAGTATCGGATCTTACCCGTCAACCTTATGCGTTTAGTTTAATACCCGTTTCATTTCATAGATGAAAGGCTTAACGACATTGTGGGAAGCGCATACTACGTGGCCCCCGAAGTTCTACATCGATCTTACACTTCAGAGGCAGATGTATGGAGCGTGGGTGTAATAGCGTACATCCTTTTGTGTGGGAGTCGGCCTTTCTGGGCCCGTACTGAGTCCGGAATCTTCAGAGCGGTCTTGAAAGCCGATCCAAGTTTTGACGAAACGCCTTGGCCCGCCTTATCTTCAGAGGCAAAAGACTTCGTCAAGCGCCTATTAAATAAAGATCCTCGTAAACGAATGACTGCCGCTCAGGCTTTGAGTTAGTGCTTCGTTCCTGCTTACAACAAATTGAGTTTCTTGTTTTAGGTTCTCGGCTTTGCTAATCGCTGATCGTTTCTGTTTGTAGGTCATCCTTGGATTCGTGGTTATAAAGATGTCAAAGTCCCACTCGATGTTCTGGTTCTGAAGCTCATGAAGGTTTACATGCGATCATCGTCTTTGCGCAAGGCTGCTTTAAGGGTGAGAATTGGTTGTTATCTTGATTGACTTTCCAACATATATACAGACTACAGTATGTAAGTTGGGCCTCTCTATGGGTCTGAGTGAAGTCCCGGTGATGCATGTCCATTAGGGACAATTCGGTTATATCAGTTAACGCCGGTTTTCTATATAGAAAACTGGTCTCCAAACCGGGAAGGTTCGGTTCATCAATTGTGGTACCGATTCAGTGAAAAAGTCTTTTGGTTCGATTCAGTTATCCCGATTTTTTTGCATTTTCTTTTTATGTTTGCCTACTCCTGTACATACCCCTATCGTTACATCCTGAAAGGTCCTCCCTAGCTAATTGTGGTACGTAAGAAACTTAGACTTCCAGGTCCCGACATTTTATTTGTTTTTTGGCAGGCTTTGTCGAAGACATTGACGACAGACGAGCTTTTTTACCTGAAAGAACAATTCGCACTCTTGGAGTCGAGCAAGAGCGGCACCATAACCTTAGAGAGCATTAGAGCGGTTCGTTCCTCATCTCTCTCTCGCTCTTATATCACTCGTTACAGGAAAAAACTGAACCGCACGAAATTTTCCTGTGCAGGCATTGACGAAGAATGCAACTGATGCGATGAAGGATTCACGAATCACAGATTACCTCATCTCGGTATCCTCTAATTCACTAGTTCTCGTTTAGCGGATCCTTAATTTGATTACCAAGTAGGCTTATTTCTCTTGATTTCCGTTGTGTGGCAGCTGAATGCACTCCAACACAGACAAATGAACTTTGACGAGTTCTGTGCAGCTGCCCTGAGTGTGCACCAGCTCGAGGCACTCGATCGGTGGGAGCAACACGCTCGTTGTGCATACGAACTGTTCGAGAAGGAAGGAAACAGAGCCATCATGATCGATGAACTCGCTTCAGTAAGTTCTACACGAAACTTCAAATTGGTTTCAATAGTAAAGTAACCGAAATATTAAGGAGCTCCTGGTTAGAGTAGGATTTCCCTGCTTTCTTGCTGATCAACCTCTTTGTTTCAGGAACTCGGGCTCGGTCCATCGATACCGGTTCATGTCGTTCTCCACGACTGGGTGAGGCACACCGACGGGAAGCTAAGCTTCTTAGGATTCGTCAAGCTGTTGCACGGTGTTTCGACCAGGGCTCTTGCGAAGGTGCAGTGAAGAAATGTAAAGTTTGTGTTGGTAGGGATAGATGAACATGGTTTAGGAACCATGTTGTTGTTGTTGTTGATTGTTTTACACATGTTAATGTTAGTTTAGTTTCACCTTCCATCTCTGAATTGTGCTCTTACTGTATTTATTTTTTGAACATGACTCAATTCTTGTAAAAGCTAAATAAACATTCTAGTTATTTCACCACTGTTACTCGATCTGTTACAACACGATATGAGATCGCTGGTTTCAATCCTCATATCCGCTATAACTTCTGATAAAAGCAAGGGTAAATTCCATCTCACTACCCTGAACTTTTCATATTTCATTTCCATCACCCTAAAAAAATTCTCACCTCACTATCCTAAAATTGAAATTTTGGCACTTTAGTACCTAGCGTTAATTTTCTGTCTATTTTTGGATGGAAAATTAGACAGGAAATTAACAATAAGTTCTAAAGTGTCAAAATCTCAATTTTGTGAATTTTATTTTTTTAGGGTAATAAAGTGGAATATGAAAAGTTTAAGGTAATGGGATGGAATTTACCCTCAAACAAAGGAAGATATAGCGGTAAAAATTCATTTTTTTACAACTTATAGCCATTTTCTTGGATAATGGGATGGAGCATTTTTATCAGATATCGTTGTCAAGAATACAGGTAAGTGCATCAGGCAGAGTTCCTGACCACTGAAGAACAGACGTAGAACGGACCTCATTGGCAAGCCAATGGACAGCCTTGTTAGCACTTTTTTTACAAATTGGAGGGAAATCCCCTCTTTGATAATTAATTATAGAAGTACCCTGGATTTCCGTTACGAGTCGTGTAAATTTGTTTCAAAAAGACGAGTATACACCTTCAAAAAATCGAGCATTATCATTCTCATAATTATGTTTAAAGAAGAAGAAGATCAATAGAAATGAATTTCTAATTCTTATTTACAAAATGTAACGACTAAAAACATCGTTTTGAAACAAATTTATACGGAAGCACGACAAAAAGATAGTTCTCACTTTCACAATTATCAAAAATACGGAGTTACATAGTCTTCCCCATAAACATATAGCTGACATATGAGAAATTGAGAATAGCTAACAAAACTTTTCCAAAAATAGCATACCAGAAGGTCAAATATATGAAGTTACAGCAAAATTCCTATAAATCACTCAAAGATATCAAAATTCAATTTAGAAAAAAAATTCCAAACTACAGTTTCAGCCTCGTTGTTGCACCTCTGCTACAATAAAAATCACTCAAAGATATCAGATTCAATTCGCCTTGTTAAGAAGTTCCGTTGGCTCCATAATACATGCTCGCCTCCTGGTTGGGCTGTGCGGTGTATCCATACCCACCGTAACCTTGCCCTCCATATCCCCCGTTATACTGGTTGCCATGATCTGCTCTCCACTGCAGATCCAAACAATTGCAGGACCGAATAAGAAACAAAATAAACGATTACAATGATGATGAATAGTCAACATGAATAGTTTGTTTTCGTTTCAAGGACAACATTGTTGTTCTTCAAGGCCTAGGGGTAAAATAATCATTGAGTTTAAAACTAACAGAAACCCAACTGTAGAGCTCATATTTTGGGGGGGGATGATTGAAAAAAAGTACCCGAGCCATTCATTTTTTGCAACTTGTAGCCATCTTCTTTGATAATTGCAAAAAAGTACCCTGAACTTGTCTTTTTGTTGCAATTTGTATAAAAACGATGACTTTACCCATACAATTTAAAATTTAAAAATAATAAGTAGAAAACATCCCTTAATTTTCTTCCTCTTTGTAGTTTACAAAAGGTAAGGAAGGGATATGAAAATTTGGACTTTTTGTTCTTTAAATTGCCAAGGGTAAACCGTCATTTTGCAACAAATTTATACATAGTGCAATAAGAAGAGACAAGTTCATGGCTCTTTTTGCAATTATCAAAGAAGAGGGCTACAAAGTGAATACCTCAAGAGTACTTTTTATCACCCTTTTTTTCAGATGGTAGTTTCCGTTTGTGGGCTATATTCAATAAGGTGGTTTTAAGAAACTCCCACAAAAACTTACATGCTTGTTTCCTTGGTTACGCCCCCAAGAAAGACGAACAGTTTGATTGCCAATGGTAGTCCCACTCAACTGTTGGATTGCATCTTCAGCGTTCTTCCTATGAACAAAGACAAAACGAAGATTCAATCGACGACACCAAATTGAAACAAAAATAAGTTTTGGGTACCAAAATGAATGATGAGGGCTCTATTTTACAACACTTTTCGTTGTAATTAACATTTAGGAGGTACCTGTTAGCAAATTGCACAAACCCACATCCCTTTCCAACCGGAATCTTCACAGACACAACCTCGCCAAGCTCAGAAAAGATCTGCCTAAGATCTTCATCGCTTGTTTCAGAATCAAGTCCTCCCACAAATACCTACAATAAGATATGAGTATTGAATGGTGATGATCGAGTAAACAGAGTTGTGTTTTACTTACAGTAGTGTTATTTGAATCGCTATCTGATTGAGAAGAACCTTGGGCCATAACACCGTTTGATCCGTGTGCGCTAGACAACACTAAAGCTGAGGAAATAAGATCAAGTTTTCCAAATAAATATCGAGGTTTGGGACTGAAAGCATATGGACTACACGACATTGACGAAGTAATTGGTTAGATTCTTTGGACGTCGAAGAACAAGGAAAAGTGTATCACAATAGTTCATTTTCGCAAAACCATTTACACGCCTTCCAAATTCGATAAACGGCGTGAAACCATTATGAACTCTTGCAACCGAATGATAAGAAATGGGGTTAATTGCATATAACATTGCATACTATACGTCTTTTTCACATAATTATCCCAGACTTTAAACTTTTTCATCTCGCTACTTAAAAACTTTCAAAAATTACACGTAGCTCTTTTTTGCCAGAAAATGAATACCCGTAAAACTATTACAAAGCCAAGGTCAGGTGCATTTTTGGCGAAAAAGAGCTATGTGTAGTTCTTTGAAAGTTTAGGTAGCTGGATGTAAAAGTTTAAAATTTGGGATCATTATGTGCAAAAGACTTGAAGTCTGCAATTAACCCTAACAAATTAGAAAGCCAACACAATGACTTTAAAGTTTACAAGTGTCGACAAAGCGGGAAGTTTCATAAATGTACCTTGCGAAGAATACTGTTGTTGTTGTTGCCCGGACGCTTTCTTGGGGGTCGCCACGCTTACACGCATAGGCCTACTCGAACAGTAAGCACCGTTCATCTCAGTCAAGGCTCTCGACCTTTCACTTTCATCTCCAAACCTAACAAAGCCATAGCCTTTAGACCGGCCGGTGTTTGAATCAATGACAACTTTTGCTCCTCTAACGGATGGAAATCTACTAGCAAATGTTTCTTGCAATATCGCATCGGTCACATCCGAAGCCAAATCCCCAACAAATAACGATAGATCGGAAGTAGTTTCTGATCTCCTTTCTCCGGCACTGAAGGACGCCCAGTTCAGACGGAAGGGCTGCTCGGTGTTTGGCATCGGTGTACCGCTATAGTTCTGCAAAACTTTCTCTGCTGATGCACGTGAATAAAACTCCACGAATCCGTATCCTTCGGAGTGGCCAGTTTGTTTATTGCGTATAACCTTTGCAGTTGAGACCTGTACATTTGAGAGAGAGATCAATGATACATATTAGCTATAATTTGTGAATAGTGTGAAAGGATGATTGCAAAAAAGCACCCTAAGATATTCACTTTTTGCAACTTGTAGCCCTTTTCTTTGATAATTGCAAATAAGTGCCTCTAACTTTTCTTTTTGTTGCACTTTATATAAATTTGTTTCAAAATGACGATTTTACTCTTAGAAATTTAGATTTTAAAGATAACAATTAAAGCACAGAAAATCCAAATTTTCATATCCCCTAAATTTCTTATTCTTTAAGGGATATGAAAATTTGGAATTTTTTTGCTTTATTTATTATTTTGGAATCTAAATTTTCGTCATTTTTACACAAATTGCAACAAAAAAAAGAAGTTCAGGGTTTTTTTTTTTGCAATTATAAAAGAAGGGGGCTACAGGTTGCAAAAAATTAATACCTCGGATGCTTATTATATGGTGTGTAATAATGAACCCTTAAACAAAATATAAATAGGAAATGACAATATTAGCGTTATGAAGTGACATGAAGTAAATCTAGACAGTTGAGATTTAGAGTGGCTACCAAACAGTCCAAACAACTAAAAGTCATTAACTATCTTGTCCAAATCAAGCCATTCAAGCATTGTTAATGCTACATCAACATACCATATGACAAGTAATTCTAGACAACATAGTTACTTCCCGATAAATATCATTCAATTTCAACTCTCTACAACTCAAAAACCGAAGTTTGAAAAACAGGAGGAACCCATTAATTTATACATGGCATACCAGAATTCAAACCTCGAAGCCCATCAAATCAACTAAAACCCAACAAAACTCAACCATTATTAATGCCACACCGACATGCCATAGAACAAGATAGTTACTTCCCAATAAATATCATTCAATTTCAATTCTCTACCCCACAAGGAACCCATACTAGAATTTAAACTTGAAAGCCTATAAATCAACTAAAACTCGACCATTATTAATGCTACACCAACATGCAATAGAACAAGATAGTTACTTCCCAACAAATATTATCCGATTTCAATGCTCTACATTTCACAAACACAAGTTCAAAAAACAAAAGGAACCCCTTTTACATATAAATGACATCATACTAGAATTCAAACCTCAAATCCAATAAAATCAACTAAAACTCGACCATTATTAATGCTGCACCAAAATACCACAGAACAAGATAGTCACTCCCCAATAAATATCATTCAATTTCAATCATCTACATCTGACAAACACAAGCTCAAAAATCAGAAGGAACCCATACTAGAATTCAAACTCCAAAGCTCATAAAATCAACTAAAACCCAACAAAACTCAATCATTATTAATGCTACACCAACATACGATAGAACAAGATAGTTACTCCCCCAATAAATATCATTCAATTCCGATCCTCTATATTTCACAAATACAAGTTCAAAAAACAGAAGGAAACTTCCAAGCCCATAAAATCAACTAAAACCCAACAAAACTCAACCATTATTGATGATACACCAACACATCATAGAACAAGACAATTACTCCCGAATAAATATCATTCAATTCCAACCCTCCAGATCTCACAAACACAAGTTCAAAAAAACAGAAGGAACCCACTACAGATATCATACTAGAATTCAAGCTTCAAAGCCCATAAAATCAACTAAAACTCAACCATTATTAATGCTTACACCAACATGCCACAGAACAAGATAGTTACTTCCCAATAAATATCATTCAATTCCAATCCTCCACATCTCACAAACACAAGCTCAAAATCCACAAGGAACCCATACTATAATTCAAACTTCAAAGCCCATAAAATCAACCAAATAGTTACTCCCCAATAAGTATAATTCAATTTCAATCATCTACATCTCACAAGCACAAAAAACAGAACAAACCCACTACACACATCATACTAGAATTCAAACTCCAAATCCCACAAAATCAACCAAAACCCAACAAAGCTCAACAGATTTACAAACCATACCTCCCCAGTGTGAGCAAAGCAGGAACCGAGGTAATTCTCGTCCATCCAGTGCTGGAGGTCACCGACCCAAATCGTCTTGATCTCGTCCGAGCTCATCACCTGCCTCTGCTGATTCTGCATCTGGGTCTGCTGCTGCTGCTGATAGACATGGCCGCCGGTGTAGGGGACGTACTGCTGCCGGGCAATCATAATCTGCTCC
>JAYMSV010002935.1:0-10451 GCA_036897745.1 Erodium moschatum | reverse complement strand
ATCCATCAAAATTCCAATACCAGTTGGGGCAAAACTGATAAATCCAGAAGAACAATGAACATCTTCTCTAAAAAACCCACTGCCAAAGGTATCTCTCTCTTCATCAGCTCTGTTGTCATGGTTTTGATCAACCAGTTTGACTTTGCCGACTCATGAATGATTCTCTTATCACATCGATTTTGCGTTGGATCTCCAAAATTTCAACATCTATAAGTCATTCCTGTTCTTGGGTTTTTATCAATTTTCAATTTTGTTGTGAATTGCAGAGGCTCTGAGGGAGAGCAAGAGAGAAATGACCAACGCTACTAGAGGTATATTATATCGATCATCTCAGTTTTAATTAGTGGACTGCAGTATTGTATGAGATCAAGGGCCAAGTTTCTACCTTTAATTTGTTTTTTTTCTTTGTTGTAATTCAGGCATAGAGAAGGAAATTGGAGCTCTGCAATCAGAAGTAAGGAAGCAGTTCCCAAATGATCAGGGCAATCTATTGTTGTAAATTTTATTGGGTTGGATCTAATTTTTCTTATCTTATCAGGAAAAGAAGCTTGTTGCTGAGATAAAGAGAACAGCTAAAACAGGCAATGAGGTGTGCTTTTTTCCCTGTAATTTGATTAGCTCGAGTCATTAATATTACATATGAAATGCCATTAACGTTTGAACTTATTTTGTGGTCATGTTTCTTTGGTATGTATGGTGTAGGCAGCAACTAAAATTCTGGCTCGTCAGCTGATCAGGCTTAGGCAACAGATAGCTAATTTGCAAGGTAGTCGAGCTCAAATGAGAGGCATAGCAACTCATACACAGGTTCTCCACAAACCCTATTCCTCCCTCAATGTTTCAGCTACTTTTTACATTATTCTCTTAGCAACATGTATATCTCTGCAGGCAATGTCAGCTCATTCTTCTGTCGCTGTTGGCATGAAAGGTGCCACTAAGGCAATGGCTGCTATGAATAAGGTCAGACACTAACTTGTAATGACTTCTTAAACTTTCTTTTCCCAGCTAATTGATCGATGAAAGGTAACATTTGATCACAAGACTTGGTATTTGATTCCATGTTTGAACAAAGCATTTTTATGATGTGTCAATGACAGGGCATATAACCACTATTAATTTACAATTATTCATTCTTCTGTATATGTATGTTACATTTCAGCAAATGGCCCCTGAAAAGCAAGCGAAGGTGTTACGTGAATTCCAGAAGCAATCGGCTCAGATGGATATGACTGTAAGATTGTGAACTAAATTTCATATGATGTGGCCATGAAATATACTTGATACTTCTTATGGATTGTGTGCTTGGTAAACTTACTGTCTAGAGTTCATACTTGCAGACTGAAATGATGTCAGATGCTATAGATGATGCCCTGGACAATGATGAGGCTGAGGATGAAACTGAAGACCTGACCAATCAGGTGCCTTCTTTAAATACATGTTTTTCATTTATTTGGTAGTTTTCATGATGCACAGAAGCTCTACAGATGTCAATGATGTATCACTGATGGTTGCCTCAAGCTAAGAACACGTGCAGCAACATAGACTTCATATTTAAGGAGTCAACTGCTAAACACTAGTTATCCTGTCTGGTTAAAATACTAATTACAGCATGAAAGTGATTATGAATTGATGAAATCTACACGAGCTCAATTTTAGAATCTTCTTTTCATCCTATGTTGAGAAAATGATTTCTTGTCATAATTGTCTTTGTCTTATAGCCTGTAGTTATCTCTATCTTATCATTTCTTGTCATTTTCTATGTTGCAGGTGCTAGATGAAATTGGCGTTGATGTTGCCTCTCAGGTATGTCTTAGTCGATATATCTCCAAACTCTTTTATATCTGGATAATACATTCTTAACATGAAAACTGATTTGCGTTGTACATGAAATTTTGGCAGTTATCAGCAGCTCCGAAAGGAAGAATTGCTGGGAGGCAAAAGGAGGATGTTGCCAGGTATTTACCTTTGATTCCTGCATTTGAACCAACCAGGCTAGAGAACTGTGGTCTTCCCACAGTCTGTATAGACTGAGTTTTCTGTCTCAAGTGCTAGTTTATGCTAGTTTGATTTATTGGGTAATCAACGGAAAGATCAAATATCTATAGAAGTTTGTGTTTAGGCTAGTTTTCAGGATTTTATCTAAGACAGGCATGCAACTTAACGTTACGCGGCACTATGTAACACAATTTATATCCAGTTTAAACCTACTTTCTGTATTAACAAGTAATTGGAGCCGGTTACCCAAGTCCAAAATAAGAGAAAAGGTTAAAGCTGACTGAGATTTGTACAGAAGTTTGGCTGATTGAATAGTTTTTTTGATGTGTTTAAAATTACAATATAAGGGATTTGTTGCTATGCATTTATCTAGTTTTCTTGTTCTGGAACTGGGGTTGATGTCTAGGATTTTGGAAAATAGTAGCACGAGAGTTTCCTAGTTTATTTAGGTGTGCCAAAGTCAGAAATATACAGCAGTAATTTGTTTGATGACCTTCATCTTTTGGTGATTATACATAACAGAACACTTGATGCTTCAGATTGAGATCATAATGGAAACACACTGTTGTTAATTGTTGTTTTCATTTGAAGTAAAATTATTTGAAATGTTGAAAGAGAAGACTAGTTGATCCCGTTTTCAGGATATTTATAGTTAGGTGCTCTACATTTCTGTAACCAAATGATCATGTCAAAAAATAGGTCATTGTAATTCATTTGTCTGAATTCTCCTCACCTTCCTGTTTCTCTTCAACAGCAGTTCTGGCATCGATGAGCTCGAGAAGCGACTGGCAGCCCTTAGAAATCCTTGAGCCGGACACAGAATGTTATATATTTTTTCGTCAAGTCGATATTTGGTGTTTACACTCCAATGTGAGGGTTGTATGCTGTAGATATTTTCATTTGTCTATTCACATACATGTTTCATTTTAATTTGTAATTGATGATAAATTGAGAATGGAGTTGTAGTGACTTGAGATGAAAAGACTTGGGAGGAATCTGAGAACACTTTAGCTAGCTCAGATCTGACACCAACCCATAACCTAAGAACATCAGAATCAAAACTGCATTGTAAAAACAGAGATAAGATTCGGATTGGAACTCAAATGCAGTCAACACTGGTAATGGTGTTCCAGAACTTCCCCGGTAGAAACAAAGAGCGTTTATTGCTGCTGCTGTGTTGGTATACAGTAAAATCTTCATACATAGTAATAGTAATAGATTCTCTTTCTTTAATAGTTTTATAACACACCTTACAGTGGCCTTCAACTTGCGGGGAAAAAAGAAAAATTAAAATTACTGGATACGTGGTTGCTTGCAGTAGAGGAGATAGTCTGATGTACAAGAGATTGGGTCTTCTTGCAAAAATGAAAATAACAACACTTGCCACTCAGTTTACTTCTTGATTGAGAGGAACTCAAAGCTCCTAAGATGATCAGCTGACCCACCTTTTGCGCTTGCCCCACGGCTAAAACTTGATGTTTTCGAATCCACTCCCTTTTGCGTGGCAGATAGTCTGCTTGTGCTAGATGGCACCAATCGGCTTGAAGAGGGCCCCACAGAAGATGTCGGCCTGCTGCTCGAAGCTACAGCTCTTCTAGAAGAGCTGCCATTTCTAGATGTAGACCGCTTCTTCTCTGAATCACCTTGCTGCTTATCAGTAATAAGTTATCAATATAACTCACTCAGTATTAACTTACAAAATGAGTCTTAGGTTGAAAGATTTACCACATCCCTGGGTGAAGATACATTCTCTGAAGTCCTATTTTTGGAATTATCACCGAGACCAGGACCCGAAACATTTCTTCTGGAAAATGCTTCAACTGCACCCGAGAACTTATCCCTGATCTCTTGGCCAACTGGATAAGTTGAGAAATTTGTGAGATCCAAAGCAGCAATTATAATCGAGCAACTATATCAGTTTGGGCTAAAAGATACCTGAGACCCTTTCTGGTCTTTCTGCAGAGGGCCCGACATTTGGTTTCCCACTGGATTGCTGAAATGGGAGCAAGTAACTGAGTAAAACAATCTTATTACAAAGGTATAATTATTTCATGTCTAGTCCACAAGAACTGACCCGCCTTGAGCTTCCTCCAATTTGGGGATACTTCAATATGGTCCAGTCAAATACATAGTCAAACTGATAACCTGCAGTGATGACAATTCCAAGAACCATAAGATACACATACAAAGCTTCAAAATTAGTGAGATCATCTTTACAAGACCAAGGTGAGATTGAATACCTTCTCTAATAAATAAATCGCGAAAGAGTCTCTTCAAATATGAGTAATCTGGCTTATCCTCAAACCGTAGTGATCGGGAGTAGTGGAAGTATGAAACAAACTCAGGTGGATATGATTTGCAGAGCACCTGTAGGATAAATGTAGGGGATCTTTATTTCATATCCCAGAGTTTACAACAATGTGAATGCCCATTTTTATGACATGCTCACATTGGGCAAGTTTACAACAACCTCAGACCAGAAGCACAATTGTTTCAGCTCAATATATAGATGTACACAACGTGAATGCCCATTTTTATGACATGCTCACATAAAAGAGCCTATAGGCCATGCAATGCAAGAAACACATATTTCCCATGGATCTGATATTTCTTCAAAGATACTCATGCCCCAAAGAGCTTGCAAAAGATTAAAATGGCTAATCAGATGATAAAGAGAGAGTTATGTTACCTCTATGGGTGTTGAGGTCTTCTTCTCATTGATTCTATCGTATTTTTGCTTTTTGGTGCCAGCTTTTAATCCCTGCCATGGAAGACTGATGCAGAGAAATTATACAAGGTTTTGCAAATTCAAAATGAATTCTACACTGCAAATCCAACATCAGGTGGAAAAATGTTCAACTGAATGAAATGAACTGGTGTTAGGGACTGTATACTAAACCTTCCTCTTAGGAAATACATAAGCACATAACCAAGAGACTCAAGATCATCCCTTCTGCTTTGTTCTGCAAGTACAATTGAATTTGATTAGACCGAAGATGCATTGAATCGACCAAAATCCCTAATAACTTTGGGTACGTTGTATGGGCAACATATCACTGTGTAGGACATCACTTACCAATGCCATGATGAGTGTTAACACTTGCATAGCGAGCTGTGCCAGTAAGGTTTTTGTTTTCCCTGCAACACAGAATAAGAAGAGCTTATAAACCGGGTATCCCCAGGACCGAAAAACTAAATAAAAAAGAAAATTGTAAAATAATACGAAATAGCGGAGATTATCTCGATGTGGATGTAAATCTAAATTATCAGCCAAAACATAACAGTTTATGAGTTTAAACTCTTACAAATTGGCAAACAAAAAGGCTTCATATTATGAACCCTATTGACATATATATAGAAATAAAACAAGGTGGTAGAGAAAACCACCTGGAAAAATAAACCAGGAGACAAAAAACCAATAGGATCAGAACCATACAACCAAGGAAACATCTCTTCTTTTCTTAAGTCAGATAATACTCAGGATAATAAGACCCACTGATCCAGAACAGTAGAACAGAAAACAGCATTTGTAATTGGAAGCAAACAAGAAGACATAATTATCTTTTCAACTCTTAAGATATATAGGTACTTTAGTACTTCAAAGTAAAAGGAGGGGATCAAAACAAATTTGAGTAACAGAAAAAAATTGTCAGTTAAATTACAAACAATAGGGGACCTTTTGTAAACCGCGAGATGCACAAAACCAAAAGACATGAAAGCAAAGGAATTTGGGGCGGATTTGGGGATTCCCTGACAAGTACGGGGCGAAAACGAGGCGTAAGCGTGGATGGGGCGGGTTCGGGGACGAGGATGGTGAGCGGGGCGGAACCGGGGATCATGATCCCCGCCCCGTTGCCATTCCTAGCAATGTTCCATAATACTAAATTTCTTTTGACCCATATAACAAGGCGAATAACTTTGTACTATGGGCTTTAAAGCATTAGCATATACAGAAAACATAACCATAATTACCTGTATGCTATGTGCTTGTGAGTTTGAAGATCCCTAAACTTCTTTGCAAGACCGTAGTCAATGATGTATACCTGTCACAAGACACGGCAAAAAAATAACCACGTTGACACCAATAATAAAATGTTTCTCAAAACATGGCACTTATTTTGAGAATTTCTTCTCTTGCAATAGCACTTCATGCTACATAGTTCTAGAAGGCGTCAAAATGTACTATTTTTCATGGTGAATATACTCATGGACTGCATGGAGAATGCCAAACAAACACCGAATGACAATTATGCATATCATATTAGCAACAAAATAAGCATACAGAACACACTTTTACTGGGAATATAACCCATCAGATACCATAAGTTTTACTACATGAGATAACCAGGCTAGTGATTAAATTCCTAATAGTGAGGCAATCCTAGTTATTCAAGAAATTATCACCCTCTTAAACCATGAAGATTGAAATAGGAAAATGAATCAATCCAAATGTTGAAAACATAACTCACTATTGATTTGTAGCTTTAAAAACAGAAAGAAGTTCCATAACCATTGTTTATAAGTTTGTGCTGATCCTGGAGTACATTGTACTCATGCATTATACCTATCACTTTACTATCCAGGCATACAGCACATGAACAAGTCAAAGATTATATAAAAGGCAGGCAAAGAAGGGAAACTATATGTCAAACACCAGGTTAAGCTCCCACAACAGCAACCTCAAGAGTTTTATAACCAATAACGTGCAGATGAAAAAAAGGACATAATACTGACACTTGCTATTTAGTCAGGTGCAAATGCAATATATTTTGATGAAAGGTACAATGACTATATTGGGACACATACCTGATTTGCTTTCCTTCCTAGGCCCATCAAGAAGTTGTCAGGCTTTATATCACGGTGAAGAAAACCTCTCGAATGCATGTACTCAACTCTATTAATCTAATAATATTTCTTTTATCAGCAAGAGGAAGAAATTGAAGAAAGAAAATATTTCTTCACAGCTTAAGAAATGCTATGGAACAAATAATCACATATACTTACCAGTTGATCTGCAAGCATCAATACTGTTTTTAATGAGAACTTCCTATTGCAGTAATTGAATAAGTCTTCTAGACTTGGTCCGAGAAGATCGATCACCATTACGTTGTAATCTGTTTCAACTCCAAACCACTTGAGGTGGGGAATCCCGGCTTTACCATAAAAATAAAGTTCAAAATTACTTATGAGGATAAACCAGATGTTATCAAAAACCAATAAAGCTTCTACAGAAATTATGAAACAAAAAATCATCTCCAGCTTTGATGGAATTAAAAATTTCCAGATGCTAACCATGCGTCCTATGAGAAGGAAGTGATCTTCTCATAAACTCCACTTAGGAGCAACTTTGATACAAGGAGATAAGGTAATGCAGGGACAATAATTTCCCAATGGTAAACATTTTATATTCTGAGACCCAGATCACATGACCGAACATTTAATTTACCCAGTCCATGCAATGATTCTCATGAAACTAGCAACTGTATTTCTGTTTGAAACTTTCCCTTTGTCTAGGTATAGTCAATGAAATTCATTAGTCCAATTTTTATTTTGTGCATAATCTTGCATGCCAAATATTTCATGATTGCGAATAGCAAAGAACAATAGCTTACTTCCTCCTTGGAGAAGCATGTACAACTTTGACTCATAGTGAAGCTGGGGATGTTTAGTCTTCACAAGTTCCTGTGGAAAGGAAAACCAGTACTATGAGAACGATGGATGTATGACCAACAAAACCAAAGCACGTGGTTCACAGATACAATCATTTTTTCAATAAGCAACATCTGTAAATGGGCTTTAGCCTTTAGGATAAGTCACATCGCACTTGGCTGTATTATCTAAACTACCTAATCACCTAGTAAGTTTGTTCATCTATGGGTGCATATGAAAATAGCAATTAAAAAATCATATGCAAGGAGAAATTTCGAATGTCATCAAATCAAGCATACAATATCAAGCATTTATTTCAACAGTAAACAGAACAACAAAGAATAAAATGCTTAAAACACAAAAATTTCACCCCATCCAACACCATTAGAAAACCCAGTATAAAAGAGACATAACACACATACCAGCTTCACTGCCACTTCCTCCCCAGTTTGTACATTGACACCTGAATCAATGACAATACAACATAAAGCATGAGCATCACAAGGAGCATAAACAGAAACACAATGGGGAAACAGAAGTGCCACGAGCAACACAAGGAGAAGGCTGAAACAGAAACATGATCACGATGTACCTAAATACAGCTCTCCAAAAGAGCCGCTCCCAATCTTCCTTCCGAGCTTGAACTTCCCAGCAATCACATGATCCATCGGTCAAACCCTCTTTAACAAACCCCAATACAAACTCTCCCTCCCTGTCCCTCTCTTTTTTTTTACCTTCACTCAAATTTATTCCCAATTAAATCATTCACGAGCTGGGATCAAAAAATTCCAACAAACACTCGGCAGATTTACAGACCGACGAATCCAAAACCTCCCCTTTGCACCAACAAATGAACAAGGAGCTATAATTTATTGAAGAAACAAAAGAATGAAATGCAATCAACAAAACGAATCAAAAAAGGCGAGGACACTAAAGCGCGGGCATCAGGAGAGCAAGAGGCGGCCAGAAACCCTAATCGGAGAAGCTTCAGGCGACATTGATGGGCGAAAGGAAATGCAGGAGCAGCGGGAAAAAGCAGGAATCGAAGCGGAGAAATGGAAAAGGAGGAGAGATTGATAGAGAAGAAGCGAATCGGAAGGGAAGAGGAGAGGATCTGAGAGTCGAGATCAGAGAGAGAGGGACGGATGAGACAAAGGTGTTGCGAGAAAACACGGAGATGGGTTAGAGAGAGAGAGAGATATGGCTTATTTGATTTGAGAAATATAAAAAAAGAAAGTAAAAATAAAAAATAATAATATATCTACGGAGGAGAGGAGGGTGAAGCGAGAGCCTCTCTTGTCCTGCCGCCCATCATCATGTCTCTATGTCTCTCTCTCAAACACAAATAAATCCATTTTACTTTTTTACATTTTTCTTTTTCTTTTTCTTTTTTATTTTTACTAAAACAACGTGCATGCCTTTCCCCTCCAATAATAATATATCTGACCTGACCTGTATTTTCTAATTATTTTTAATTAATTGCTCTACTGGTGGGGTCCATGTTATAGGCTAGTTACAGATGTAATTAGCCTGATTTATTTATTTCCAGTTGCAAATTTAACCGTATAGATAGAGGTAAGTTGCTAACAGCTAAACATGTACTTGTCACTTTTGTTGTGACTAGACAATTTGAGGAATTGTGTCCGAATATGCACATTATCAGATTAAAGAGAGAGATTGATTAAATTTATCTGTTAGAATGTGTCCATTTAAGGCTTTGTTTTGAAACAGGACTGCTTCTGTTTGAACATTATCAATTATTATTGTTTGTTATACGATATAAGATACAACGAGTCTTAAATGAACGAGAAGTGAATGAGAAATAAATTTTAAAAATCATTCATAGGGGAGAGAGGAAGTGATGGTGGTCTGCGTCTCTGTATGGAGGAGGGGAAAGGTGTGGTGGCGTGGAAGAAGGACGAGATGTTGTGCACGGTAGTCTATGTCTCGACATGGATGAGGGAAAAGTTCGGTTGTGGCGGAAACTAAACGAGGAAGGTAGGGGAGGCTGAAATTTTGAACCTGCTGCAAGTGTGAAAATATTAGGGTAAATACAATGTATTACTATTACATATTTACTCCTATTAGTTTGTAAAATATTCAAAGTATATGAATAGATTGATTACAAAATATAGCAACTTAAAAATAATTTCGAAAACTAAACAACAAGCAATAACATCAAGATAGAGATAATCAACACAAAGATGTATGTGGTTCACAACTCTCTTTAGAGTTGCTACGTCCACACTAAAGAACTCACTTAGAGTACGGTTTTTTACTAACTTATAGTAAATGTTACAAAGTCTCACGAGAACTAATTTTGTAAGTTACAACACCAAATGAGAAGTAAGAACAAGTCTTGCAACCACTACAACATCTTGCAAAAACAAATCTTACAATCAACTACAACACTTTTTTCTAGCCTATAAGGCTAATTACAATATGAATATACTGAGGTTAACTCACCAAGAGTCAACATACAATGTGTTTAATCTTATATAGAATAAACACAATGTCTCAAATACAATCAAGATATAAAGATGAAGTACAAGCAAACTATATATGATTTCAATATATGTAAGGCTTAGCTCAAGATGATTTTAGAGAAGATGATTTCAAAATAGTTTACAAATAAAGCATAACATGTTCATGCAATGATATAACAATTTGAACATATGTTTCTCAGAAATCAAAAGATGTGAAACTAGCATGTACAGTGGTAAGGCTTGGATTGAGGCTTTGGTATTGGGTCTTGTATGTTGACTGTACAAAATAGTGGGACTCAGGACTCAAAAAAAGCTGTGTTT
>JAYMSV010002934.1:0-10452 GCA_036897745.1 Erodium moschatum | reverse complement strand
GTTACTGGTTGCTGGGAGTGGTGGGGGAGGAATGATCTGCAGAGGCCAAGACGGTATAGCCAAATCTACCCATGTGGTGTTGTTTGATGGAGCAAACGATCTAGAAACTATTGAGGCGTTGAGTTTGGATGCAGCGCTAGACTGGGTTCAGGAGATGGGTTGGAGAGAAGGCATATTTGAGTCTAATTGTCTTGGTTTGGTTCAGGGAATTAACGTCTCTGCACAGTTGATTTCTCCACTGGGCGCGCTTATCATGGAAATCAGGTGGAAGCTGAGGGAGTTGCCGGGCTTTCAGGTTGCGTTCGCCGTAGAGAAGCAAATACTGCTGCTCACATTTTAGCCAAAAACTCTATTGATTGGTTCAATATTGATCGGCGTACTACGCTTATTCCTAATGTTTTATTAGCTGCGCTAAACAACGATATTCTTTGATCTAATAAAATTATCCTTTCAAAAAAATAATAATAATTAACATCCTTGTCTCTATCTCCTCGTGAAATGAAGGGAGTATAACAATTCCAAACTGGAAGGCACCATGGATGCTATGAACTTTGTCGACCTTAAATGTTAGAAAAAACATGTCGGCATCACAACTTAATTTACTTGGATAAATATCGGTGGAAATTGGAAACGTGTCGTTTTTTCATGATTATTGTTATCGTATTTTCGAATGATTAAAGAACACTTGAAACGACACAAAGCTTCCTTCATTCTTCACTCGCCATATTTACCCACACCCACAGCTCAGCTAATCATCATCATATATATTATATATACCTTCCTTTACTAATTAATTAACTTTTATTATATTCTCTAATTGAAAAAAGAATGGTGCGCAATGCGCACCCCTTCCCATCGTCTTCTTCGTCTCCACATCACACTTCACGGACACACTGTCTGTTGTCTGTTACTCACTCAGTCTCTCTCTCTATCTCTCTCCCTTTCTTCAGTCTTCACTGTTCCTCCCAAGAATTTACCGTTACGTTTCCGAGATCCGTGACCAACATTTGAAATTCCAATTAAGAAACCCTAGATCTCCCATTTCTGTCTACGTTTCTACCTCCCTGGTCTGGTCTAGGGTTCGTGGCAGGTCGCCATGGCGGCTCGGATATGGATTTTCGCTGCTCTTCTGTTCAAGGCGTGGCTTCCAGTGGAGAGTGCTACGTTCAGTTCGAGGCTGATTCACCGCTTCTCCGACGAGCTTAGGGCCAGGAGGAATCTCGGCGGCGAGTGGCTGGAGGAGCGGAGGACGATGGAGTATCATCGTACGCTGCTGAGCAGCGACTTCCAGAGGCAAAAGATGAAGCTTGGTTCTCGCCACCAGCTGCTTTTTCCGTCTGAGGGCAGCAAGTTCGTCTCTTACGGCAATGACTGGGCTTGGTATGATTTTTCTTTATTTTATGCTTTACTTGAATATCATTTTTAATTATCCTATCTTTAATTTTCCTGTTGTGATACTGACTTAGTATTGTAGTACAATGAGTGATTCCGTGAAGCTTGATAAAAAATCACACCTTGTGATTTAGAAATACTGTAATTTAGGTCTGAAAATTTAAGGACAAGTACAAGAAACCAGGTCTAGCCCAAGGGCCTATGAGGTGACAAGGTTGTGTAATTGTTGTGCAAGACCCTTTGTCGGTTGGTTTTAAGGGGACTAAATTAATATATACTTCTTGTATTATGGCTTCTATGTCTAGTAGAAGTAGAACTTCTTTTAAATTTATTCCCTCCTTGCTGGGCTCTTTTGTTTATGTGCTTAATTGCCGGTTACTCTCCCAGAGCTAAGAAAATTGTGATAATATTAGGAAATCAGATAAATGGTAATAGATAAATTATGTGATCAAGTTGACTCTACATAACAAAATTATAGGGAGCAGTACTGTGGACTTTATTGCTTTCTAGATTTGTATCGTACTTGGTAATATTTGATTAATTTCCAATAAAGATATGCTCGCTTGTGATTGGATTATTGATATTCACACTTTCTTTATTCTCAGGTTACATTACACTTGGATTGACATAGGGACACCAAGTGTTTCTTTTCTCATTGCTTTGGATGCTGGAAGCGATCTACTTTGGGTTCCTTGTGATTGCATACAATGTGCTCCTCTTTCTGCAAGTTACTATGGTGTTTTGGTAGGTCAACCGTCTCTACTTATCATATTTTCAACGTCCTAGGTTACTAAGATGAGCATTCACTATCAATTATTTATTTACTTGTTTCCTTCACTTTGTCATGAACAAGTGTTGTATAGAGACCTTTATATTATTGGTGTGTCCAAAAGCCGATACATAAATTTCAATGAATTTCCACTTCTCCTTATTAAGATATTCATTTTAGTGCTTAACCATGTACTCTGAACCAATCAAAATCCCCCCCTAACTTAACACTTATCCCACACCACTTCACAAACCAACTAAAACAAAACACTCACCTCAAGCAACCAAAAAGTACCTTTACCATCCTCTTTGCATCTTGAAAATCCCAACATCTACTCCATTCCTCCTTGCATTTTGAAAACCCCAACTATTTTCACATATATGTAAATTATAAAACCCAAACTACATAAACCCAAAAAGTTCTCTAGAAGAAAAATGAGTATCTTCTATACTATGTTATAACCTGTTACCAAAAACATAACACATAACTGCCTTTGACCAGCCACCAATAAGTTCCATCTGAATGATTTCAACTGTGACAGGTACATTGAACACATTCACTGTAGTAACTGCTGCAACATTTTTTTTATCCATCACATAGAAGTGTCAAGAGTTTGCTGAGTTAATTAAGTGGACTAGTATAGCTAACATTCAATATAGCTTATAAGAGGTACTATTGGAAAGCTCACTTCCAAATCAATAATATTCTTTTCCCCCCACAATCCTGAAAATTATTATTTGTTCACTTGAATAATGGATAAAGATAGGCATATGAAGCATGCCAAGGTCCTCATAAAGCTCATTTCTAGAGTGAGATTTAAAAATCGAGGGGAATAGTCAGATGTGTATATGTGCATGATTGTTTTTTTATTAATGAAATTCAAAATCTATATTTTGTTCTTATTTTCTTTAGTTCTATTTAGAAAGATGCATAAAAACACCCTCATCCAGAGACTGATGCCTCTGAATATATGTCCTTCAGTGAAGATGAAAGTCTCTGCTAAGAAGTGGTAACAGTTTTAGCACTTATTTCGAGTGATTGATTGGCAGGTGCTCCCTCATATTTGGGGCATCTATTCTGCAGGATAGAGATATGAATGAGTACAGTCCATCTGGTTCAAGCACAAGCAAACATCTATCTTGCAGCCATCAGTTATGTGACCCGGGTTCGAATTGCGAAGATCCTAAGCAGCCATGTCCTTACACAGTCAACTACAATTCAGAAAACACATCAAGCTCTGGATTGCTTGTTGTTGACACAATACATCTTGCATCAGCCGGTGACGATGGATCAAACACTTCTGTGCAGGCTCCAGTTGTTATAGGGTGTGCATTACGGCTGAACTTCTTCTTCTTAAGTATTTTTAGTCGGCTTCAATAACAACAGTAGTTTATTTATCAAGTTCCTGAATTGCAGATGTGCCATGAAGCAAAGTGGTGGTTATCTGGAGGGTGCTGCTCCTGATGGCCTTATGGGTTTAGGACCTGGAGAAATTTCTGTTCCAAGTTTTCTTTCCAAAGCAGGATTAGTTAGAAACTCGTTTTCAATGTGTTTTAAGGACAACTATTCTGGAAGGATTTATTTTGGGGACCAGGGAGCAGCCACTCAACTATCTACTCCATTCTTGCTTTCAGACGGGCAATTGTACAATTTATCTACACACTTATGTCTTCACATGTTCTCTAAAATTATCTTGTTTATGATGGCTCTGCATTCTCATTGATATTGTACTTTGTACTTTCTGGTTCAGTACATCCTACATGGTGGGACTGGATGGTTGTTGTGTTGGGAATTCTTGTCTTAAGAAAGCAAGCTTCAGAGCGCAAGTTGATAGTGGAACATCGTTTACATTTCTGCCTGTTGATATCTTTGAAGCAGTTTATGAGGAGGTAGTTACTTTTGTTGGTCCATTTTTATACCAAAGTCTATCAGTCAGCTAATACTAGTTCCATTTTTATAGTTTGACAGAAGACTGAACATGTCGCGCATTTATTATGAACAATCTCCCTTTACTTGCTACAAGACTGGGTAAGTTTTCATGGCATGAGCATATTTAATGTATCCTGTTTTTTATCCTTTGCTGGCGTTTGAGCAAGCTTGTTAAAATACTCTGGTGGTTTCATGACAAATAGGTCCACAGTGATGCCAAAAATTCCTTCTCTAAGGTTAATGTTCTCGCCGAACAACAGTTTTGTGGTCCAAGATCCTATTTTTTTGGTTTCTAATAAGGTGTGTATTCTTTATGTTTCAAGAGCTTTCAGCTACATAAGATCATCTGGGGTTTCTTATCTTTTCCTTTCACAGAAGGAAACAATTATCATTTGCAAAATAAATGGGATCTTTTGTAGTCAGCAAATTTTATTTCTTTGGGAGCTGTACAATCAATGTAGCGACATAGTTGTGTTGTGTCATCTGTTTGGTAGTGAATTATATAACCATATTTCTGCACTAGCTAAGGTAAGGTAAGGTAGAATAATACGATGTGTAATTTCCAAATTTGTTAATAAATAATTTGTATTCGCCTTATCTTTTACATGAGCCTCCTTAATAATTACATATTTCATATAAAGTGATTAGACCAATATGTGCATGGAAGTTGTCATATTTCTAGCAGCATTTCGACAAACATGTCATTGACAATTCCTAAATTGGTAGCCTCTACAGGATGAGGATGTGGAACAGGAAGTTGAATTCTGCTTAGGATTTCAAGCAGTAGATGGTGATATCGGAGTAATTGGACGTAAGTTTGCAACATTTACTTACCTAAGAATTTATCTGTATTTCACTCCATTGATCGCTGCGTCATTATTCTTTCATCACAATGGGACATGCAGAGAACTTCATGACTGGATACAGGCTGGTGTTTGATAGAGAGAATATGAAGTTTGGGTGGTCACGCTCCAATTGTTAGTTCTGATATCCTTGATCCTTGACAGCTTTCCATTTATGAAAAGTTGCTAAATGAATATGAATGGTTAAAATGTATGTGTATGTTTAGGTCAAGATCTGAGTGATAGTAAGAGACTTCCCCTCACCACAAATGGAAGTTCAACAAACCCGTTGCCTACAAATGAACAACAGAGATCCTATGGCAGGCATGCTACAGCACCTGCAGTTGCTGGAAGGGCACCCGCTAACAAGCCTTCAGCTGCCTCTCACCGGCACAGCGGCTTTGCATTTCGAGCTGTTTCCATGCTTGTATTGTTATTTCATAGACATGTTTCATTTCCTTGAATATGGCTTTGGTTTTTGTTCTTCTAGTCTTTACATGTAAATGTCTCTTTCCTCTTTTTATTCTCCTTGTGCTTTTCTTTTACCACCTTCTTTTTTGGTTTCTTTTTCTGCATTCCCTCTTATGTGTAATGGAGAGCTGTATCATAATCCGATCTAGTCTGTTTATTTGATGTCTTTCAGATTGGTCGAGGCTTGTAGGAACTCGCTATCTTATACCACGTATCCATGCCTTCATTTTATTTCTGTTCCCTGAATTAGTCTTGTAATTTTATCACAATCGCAAGTAATCATTATTTTTTTACCAAAGGGAGTATTGAGAATGTTACAGGATGCAATGACATGGATGCAAGTCCATTGGAAAATAAAAAATCACCTCAGCCTTTCTCTATTCACCACTACATCTAAACATGAAGTGTAGACCTAATTGCTTGTCCATGAAGAACGCACGTCAAGTATTCAAGTTCCTGAACATCTCAATGAAAAAGAGACAAATAAATTTTGTAAGTGCTTTTGTTGTGGGGCCTCCAGCAGTAGCACCACCTTTTTCTATGTTTAAATCAAATGAAAAAAGCCTATAAAAGCAAGAGCTTACTAAAAGAAAGATCTGAAAGCCACTGGCACTTGCACTTTCTCATACACGTAACGTAGCACAGAGGAGTCGGAGGCAGAGCAAGGCTCACTTTTGTTCTAGTGTTGCTGCAACTTTGTAAAAATCATCTCTTTTTCACAACCCATATCCTATTTTCTCAAAGCTGATCATATTCAATGAAGGTGAAAATGGGGGTTGGAGGGGTATTGGGGTACCTAATAAGTGGCCACAAACACAGGAATAAGAAGAAGCAAAAGCAATTGCAGACAGTGGAGCTCAAGGTGAGGATGGACTGTGGTGGGTGTGAGCTAAAAGTCAAGAATGCCCTCTCTTCGTTAAGTGGTAAGCAAGCAATCTCATTTCCAAAACCATAACCAAGGGTTTGATCATTGATGAGAGTGCAGGAGTGAAGTCTGTGGAGATAAACAGGAAGCAGCAAAAGGTGAGAGTGAGTGGGTATGTGGAAGCAAGCAAGGTGCTGAACAAGGCCAAGTCAACGGGGAAGAAAGCAGAGATATGGCCCTATGTGCCCTACAATCTGGTGGCTCAGCCCTACATGGCTCAGGCATATGACAACAAGGCCCCTCCTGGCTATGTCAGGAAGGTGGAGGAGAATACCATTATTAGTGCTGCAACTATCACCAGATATGAACAACACCCTTACATCACCATGTTCAGTGATGACAACCCAAATGCTTGTTCTCTCATGTAATCTCATCTCATCATAAAGAGAGAATTTGGATTCCTAACTTAATTAGAGGGTCTCTTTTAATCATGTTTGTACTTGAGATGTGTGGATCAATCAAGTCTCTTCCTTTTTGGATATTACACCATCCTTCCCTTTGATAGTTCAAAACTTTATTTCAAAGTCATGTCATGATTTTTTCATGTGAATCAAGAGAACAAGCATATGTCATGTAGCTAACATGAATGACCTATGATACTGAATTGGCAGCCCCAAAAGATTCACACATTTGATGCATGCTCATAACCCCACATCACTATCTACCTAACATCACCTCACAATTGAAGCATCAAATCTTGAGCACAAACTGAAATACATCATTTCAAACATCATACTTTAATGTTAAATGAGCACTCAAATCACAACTAACCCACCCTCTTCAACTGCTTAAGTAACAAAGGAGGGATCTTTTTTTTCTTATAACTATCCAGAAGTAGGTGAAGATACATTTACAGACAATTGCATTCAACTCCAAGTGTACAAAAAGAAAGTTGTTTCAGAGGTCTGCATGCTCAGATTCCCTTCTCATCTTCTATACAACAAAGTGAAAAATCTATTACAGGTTCAAGGCTTCTATAGATAAAGTAGACATAGAGATCCTTCACTTTCCAGTTAGAAGACTGCGATTTCCCGTGTACATTCCCATTAACTTAATCTCATACAGGAGAGTAGCATTTCCAGGTATATTGCAGTCACCTGAGCCAACATCAGTCACATACTTAAATATCAGCAATACTCTTAAACTGCATCTAGTGCTTAAGTAGAAGCAAGGAGCACCAAATTTTTTATTTGAAGATTCATGTTTCATGCATGGGCTCAAGACATCCTTTTAAACTAGAAAGGAGCTCTAACATTGCCACAAGACCTCCTACCTTGAGAAAGAGGCCCAACAGAAATTGGGAGCGATAGAGAGAGGCCCGACAAGAGTTGGAAGAAATAGATGATAAAGGTGAGCAAGTTTTAGACTTTTGGTCACTACACAACCAAGACTTATTAAAGCAATGAAAAGTTAGTCTGGCCTCATTGAGATATTCCTTAATACATGATGCACGATTTAAGATTGTGAATATCTTGGCTTCTTTAGCAATTTAACTCACCCGAAAAGCATCCTGCGGGTTCTGGCCCATACGCTAATTGAGGAGGAATCCGAAGTTTACGTGTCCCACCTGCACTATTCGAAGTCAGCTTTCCTAGGAAAATGAGCAACATACAGAAGAAGCACCTTCATTATACTCAGTTGTCTTTAATTTTTTTACCTATTTGCATAGGAGGTACTCCTTCACCTCCTCCAATCCCCTGGTCCAATCCCTTGGTTACCTGGGCAAGAAGAGGCATGTAAGAAGCGGGACTGAGATCAAACACTAAATTCACTTTGTTACTCGTCATTTCCTAGTTTAAAAGCAAACAAGTTGGACAAAATGTGGAGACATTTTGGGAATTAAGCCCCAAATATAGTTTTAAAAGGATGAACCTGCCGATGGTTTACTAAAACTGTTAGCTACCTACAGATTTGGAACAGATAAGTTTGCGCTATACCTTTTTACTTAGAGTTTCTAGTGTTCAAGCTGCCGGAATCAAGCCTTACATCAACTACACAAGTAACGGGTGTAATTAAAAACTTGTTTCCTGCACAAAGTTTCACTAACTGAGTTGAATTTCCACTCTATTTTTCTCTTTTAACTTTTAATTTTTCAGCCGCCAATATTAGCAATATCATTGATACATATAACAGTGATCAGTGTAGGGACATTTTCAAATGCCTGCAGAGATCAAACATGTGCCTCCTCAAATGCCAACTCTGGTTTCCTACAAAGACAATTAGTAGCTGCCTTTGGCTATAGAGTACAGTACCCCTTTCTGCATGAAACGGGAATCATGCCTTACATATTTTATGACACAAACTTCCATGACATGCACATAATGTTACACTGCGCACATTTGAAGTTGGGCCAGGAGTCAAGAACACAAACACGCAAAACCTTTCATGCACGGTTATATATTGTCTTTTAAGTGCATCAAGCCAAAATTGTTGGTGAAGATGAAATGGAAATGAGAACATAACATCTCTACCCTTAACCATATGATAATAAACACACTGAAATTTCATAGTACCTTGCCCATCCCAACACGCATGGTGAGCGCTCTGCCTCTTTTATAACTGCTATCGAATACCGTCCCGTCAGCAAATCTTGCAGTGTAATGAATCTATATTATATTGAAACAGAAACATCAAATCAAATTCATATTCCAGAGAATGGGGAAGGAAAGGCGTTTTGCTGTAACATAGTAGTATGTAATCAAATACACTTGTAAATATCATTTCCAATAGCACTACATAATATGATCACGTGCCACTACATCAATCCAAGGCAAACATAATTTACTTATAAAAGAGCAATTTCTTGATAGCAAGAAATGAGGTATCAGAGGACCAACTCAACTAAAAGATAGTTTAAGGCATAATTATAGTTATATTCTAACATAAGGAAATCAATACCAAATATATAAATGTATCTAACTATAATCAAAATGTACCAAATCCGATCAAATGAAAATCAAATAATCACAAGGAGAAGCGAAACCAATGAAGCAGAGAGTCGATACTGACATTGACAAGCTCGCCGCGAGGGACGGCTTCGCCGAGGCCGACAATGACATCGCAATAACCCAAGCCGGAGCGGACATAGCTGAGCTCGCAGGAAGGCTCCTCGACTGTGGCATAGTATTCGATCCTCGTGGCATTGGCATCGATTGGGGACAGGACAAAGACGGAGGCCGCTAAAATCGCAATACCCACATCGAAAAGACACTTCTTCAGAGGAGCCACTGAGTTCAATTTCCACGAGTGCTTGGCGACGACGACACGGGACGGGCAAGATTGAAGGGTGGGTCTGAGATAGTTGAGGGAGTGCTTAGGGAAGATAGAGGATCGGAGGAACTGAGGCTTTGGGAGCGAAACGCTGAGCGTAGTAGAAACCGCCATTGTTGTTGGAGATGAGCCTATCTGGAGCGAGAGGGTCGTATGGTTTTCGTTATGGATTGTAATTTGTATCTACTAATGCCAACCAACTCATTCTAACCGTTGGATTCGGATGCCTTTTATAGTTTTTCTTTTAATCTATACAATTTTAATTCAATCTATTAAATATTTTTTGTTCTAATTTAATTTTAAACATATCATTCTGATTCTATTTACTTATTCAATCAAAATTGTTAAAATTCTGGAAGGTAAGTGCTGGCCTCTTTCTCCTCTCTGTGAGATTTAGGGTTTGTAACGGCAACGATAACTTCCAGCAAGCATGCGATGCCAAGAGATGTGATGGTGATGGCGATGGCTAATGGGTTTTCTCAAGCATCCTCCCCTCCGGCTTCAAGCGACGTGACCTCTCTCTCTCGTTCTTTGTCTCCACCTTGGGCCGGAGTTGCAATGACGGAGGGGATGGGTTTAGTGTTCTTCGTCATGGCATCGGTGAGACAAGGCCCCACGGGCGGGAGGCACCCGGGTGCGTGAGGGAGCTTTCCTGAACAGACCACGTGGTATTGTCCGACGTACCCTGGCTATAGGACAACGACCCCAACACCTCCGCCAGTCATGACCTCCATCCTCTCGGCCAGACTCTTCTTCTCGGGTTTCTTTCTAGTCCTCACCGGAATCACGCTTTCAGTTGGGGGATCTCGGCGAGTATTGGAGTTTTAGCCGTGGTTGGGGATCGCAGGGGGGGG
>JAYMSV010002933.1:0-10452 GCA_036897745.1 Erodium moschatum | reverse complement strand
ATCCATATGCATATGTCCAGTCCTACACGTGAGGGGGAGTGTTGAAGTATAAGTCCCACATTGAAAGTGTATGGACAGATTGAATACTTGATAAGCATATGGATGCCTCCACCCATCAGTTTGACCTTTTGGATTGGATAGGGCGTTTACAAGCTTATATTTAGTTTAGTTTTCTTACAAACTACTGGTATCTCTCGAATCTTGCAAGTCACAAAAGAAAACAAGTTTTATTTATTTAAGATTCTTTGTTTTGGTTGAAATGTGGAGTCCTTGAATTGTGTGGTCGCATGTGAATTTGAGATTCTTCATTTTTGTTGTTGTAATTTTTTGTGTTCATGTGATTCTAGTTTATGAGCTTTGCCTAACCGTTGTTGAATATAAGAGGATAAGGGAATAGGCATATACTAACTAGGAAGGAGAAATTGACTAAGAATAGGAAACTAACTTAAATCCTAAGCTGACTTGGACTATACCAACAGTTGTAACTCCTTGAGCTTTGGTTGAAAACCAAGCCACCAATTGAACTTCCTTACATCTATTTTACCAAGTTTTAAATTTTCGCCGGAAACTTGAGTATGGAGTTTTTTTGGTGAAACCTGTTAGAGTTCAGTCTATTTCCAGTTACAAGTATTTCATATTCCTAGTTTAGTTCGGTTTCCTATTTGGTATAGAGTTAATCCCTATATAAAGGTGTTGAAGTTGAACCCACATCGGGGAAATATAAAGGTTATGGCCACACTCAACTAACAAGGTTAACCTTTTAGTTGTGGAAGCCCGACCCGATAAAAGTGGCATGTTTAAAACAAAAAATTACATGGTATCAGAGTTGGTTCGGTCTACGGCCCATTTGTCACCTCCACCTTGTGGTCTCAAGTCCATATGCGGATGTCCAATCCTGCTATGGCCCACATGTAGATGTCCAATCCTACACGTGAGGGGGAGTGCTGAAGTTGAACCCACATCGAGGAAATATAAGAATCAAGAGCTACTACTTGTAAAGGTTACGGCCGCACCCAACTAACAAGGTTGATCTTTTTGCTGTGAAAGCCCGACCCGTTGAAAGTGGCATCTTTTAAAGAAAAATTTATAAAAGGGATGCTCTCCTTGTATTAAAAAAACACAAGAATCATCAATAATATTTTAGAAGTTTTACAAAACCAAAGAAAGAAGGAATGAACATGAAGATGGTTGTGAATATGAACATGATTAGTGGATTGTTTTCAGTATATGAGACTGAAATATGTGTTGTCTGTTGTTTATGGCTTTTATTGGGAAGGCACCAGAATCTTCAAACATTTAAAATTTTGGACCAGAATCTCAAAATAATTAGCTGTATTTGGGGGCAGTTTATTGGTCCAGGCCTCCAGGGAGTAAAATGGTAACAGTGACAAAAAAAGCAGAGGTTTCCGTGTATAACATGACAACCAGAGGAAGCACAAACTTTTAGCTCCATTTTTTGTTAGTGTGAAAGGAGAAAATAAAACCAGAAATCAAATTTTATGTTCAACCATTTACCTGCATAATACACTTCAAGCATAAAATGATTCACTAACATTTACCATTGTTTTCGTAATGTCATATTACCTTGTGATTTAAAGCTTATCATGGCCAGATAGACTATGATTTAGCAGAGTAGAACGGAATTAAATGCTTGTCAAGACGATACTAAGCTTTGGGTTCATAAAATCACCTGTAGAAGCTCAAGGGATAAAATTCTTGTCTTCACTGTAACTTCATCATTATCTTCCTTCATACCCATCTGTTGATATTTTATTTAATCATTAAGGAGTTGTAAAAGTGCAAAAGACAAAGGGAAATGGTGGTAAGATAACCTACCTTGCAAAGGGTGCGAAATACAAGTAAACCATCACGATATCCTATGCTCACGCTTTCCAGGTCAATCCCTCTGATATAGTCAAGCATTGCAGAAATAATTATCATTCATTACGAAATGTAGAACTAAAATTACAGCATATTGTTTTACTCATACCGTGTGATCTTTTTACCATCTTCCAGATTCACAGCATTGTCAAGACCAGCCTCTAGACCCTACAGAACGAAGTATCATTATATAACACTTGCCAATAAGAAAGAACAAATTTGAAAGTGCTAAACCCAGCACGGAGCTGTAAAGAGATATTGGTATTTATTTTTTCAGCGATTCCTAATCTAAAACCTAACCCCTCCCCCCACATCTGCTTCCAAGCAGATGAGTCTACTAGATTTCGAACACTAGGCCACATAAGAGGAAGTGCTCATCTTGACCAACCAGACCAGCCCTAGTGGATAAGATACCGGTAATATTAAAAGATAACACTTGATCCACTAGTCAAAGAATATAAAAATAATAATAAAAATCAAACAAACAGATCCACCTTGATATCAGCACCGCCTGCTAGATTGTGGAGTTCCTCGACAGATGCAAGAGATGAGTCTTTAGCCTGGTTAAGAGCTTCTCCCAAAGACATCTCTTTTTCTTTCTGGTCCCCTTCAGAAGTATCTTCAACTTTAGAGTCCAAATTCTCTGCTGAAGAGGCTTCTGTATTTCCAGCAGTACCAATCTGTATCCACAATCAAGCATTAAAACCATCTAGTGAACGATAGAACTTCATTACTTCTTTATTCGTCCTTTTCTAGCAAGTAATACTGTAATACACAAAAAAGAGAGATATGTATATTTCATACTGGTTCAGTCTCCATTCTCCTGAACACAATGCTGATCATTTGTGTCAACATTGCTTTTGACGTTGCTTGGTTTACAGGACTCTTGCTACCAATCCAAATGACAAAATAATGAGTATCATTTCAGGTGGGTATTCTGTTACAGTGTATACTGAAATACAAAAGGCACCTGTGAAGAGCAATGTTGTAGCACACTCTGATAACTCCCAGCAAAGGTTCTCCATGTACTGCAATCCAAACTTAATATCCTGAGTAACTTGGGGAAGAATAAAATTATGCATGCACAACTTCAAGAACTCTCAATTCACTTTCAATATTCTAAAGGAAAGAGAAATTTCACTAATAAAGAGTAGACTTTTACCCAAACATTGTATCGATGTTGGACTTTTTCACCCCCTCCTTTTTCATCACCTTTTCATCTCACTAAGTCATTATTTAAATGAAAGGGTAATGAAGTGATTAGCATACCTTTTCCCATTTTCTACCTACTTTTACAACTTCGAACCAAACTATTCATATTTTACGACTCAGGATTTTGCATTTTTTTCTTTACTTTCGCATGAGTAAAAAGTCCTTATCGAATTTCCTCAGAAGCAAACTTCCCGGAAATGTTAACTTCCCTGTTGATAGGATATAATACTACAAAGGGAAGGTAACATCCCAGTTTCCAAGTACCTATATGAGTACAGTTAAGTCACTCGCAAAGCTTATATTATAGTGATACAATCTGTTTATATACTTTTTTTGAAATAATCTGTTTATATACTTAATATTGGGTTAACAAAACAATCAAAAAAGAATTCTGATTAAATGATTCCATCACAGTGGAAACAGTAAAGGGCATTACATGCCAAAACACGTAGATAAAAAGAGAAAATATGCTATTTGTATACCACTTGGCACCACCTAACCCAAAATACACACTACTCTTTAGCTTAGGGTATTTTTCCCTAATGTTAATGCTAAGAAACACGGTTACATAGATACATAATAGCAGAACATATTACAGACAAATTATAGTAAGATGCCAGAGTACCCTCTCATCCTAAGTGCTGTACCTCTAAATTTTGCAGATGCTACAGCTGTAAGAAGCACCTTTAGCACTTGGAGTATGGTACTGCACATGGTTCCTCCAATATTTTCAGGCATAACTAATAAGTAAGAACCATATGTCAAGAAAGAGATGGCAATAGACAAGGACACATACCTATCAGGTGATGAATTATCAACACAACTGCAGACCATATTCAAAATATCTGTAAATAAGGGAACGTTTTTGCCACCATCTAAACCAGGATCTCCCTCCAAATGATCATATGCAATCAGTTTCTGCAGGTAGAAATTTCAATAAAATACTTAAGTGATTACCATGCAGAAGATGAGCTTATTTGAACAGGGGGGATTTTAGAACTTGGTTGCCATTTCACTTCCCAAAATATCATCAAAGTCAGCACATTTTCACCAGTCTCATTCTATATATTTACACTGCTATTTGGATAACACAGCCACATATAAACATCAATGATATGGCAATATCAAAATTCCCCCGGTGCATCCTTATCATTTCAGATTCTCGACTAAAAACTATGTTTCAATAGGTTAAATCCACATTTACGTTACAAGTTTTACCAACAAATCAAAGAACAGAAAATTTTGTTTTATGATTTTAACATGGAGGATTGGAAATGGTTGTATATTTGGTATCCTATGGTCATAGAATTAAAATAGCATGCCAAGAGTACATATCAATAAGAGACAAATTCATACATGAAGACAATCCAAAGCAGGTTCTACGACTTTCAAATTCTTCGTCTCAAATGCAAGTCGAAGTGGGTTCAAAACAAGTTCCGCCTGAGCTCCTTCCAAGGCATGGCCAGCACTTGCCAAGGCAACTGTAACAGTTGTGCCCACTGATCTGCCAACATCTTCTGACTCCTCACCAGCATGAGATACAGTAGCTGACAGATCTGATTCAGTTTCAGTTTTTCCAGCTCCATCTTTACTCTCAGCCGAACTAAAAAAACAATGTAGTTTAGAAAAGCAACATAGAGAACATTCAAGTCTTTCAATGATATCAAGCAGTCAATTATACTAGAATACAGAACGGAAAGCCTTTCATCATATAATCAGATTGCAATTAAACTAACGAAATGAATAACTGGAAAACCATTTTGGAGTATCATAACTTGATCCGGTAACGTTATTACATGGTAGGATACCACAGACAGATCACCCTCTCTCTCTCACACACACACACACATGTATATATATGAGCTAAACACTGGGATGAGTGAGGCACTTTCCAGTAAGGACAAGCCAAACTAGATAGTTTGTCCACCATGTCAGTTGCTCATGCATACATTACCCACCTTTATTTACTTAAAAGAAGAAGAAAAAAAAACAGGTCATTGAGATTCCTGTCAAGGAATAATTAGAATAGAACAATAGGTTAGCAGACAAGAACTACATATATAGACCTTCCATCTCCAGACGATGCTTGATTCGTGTTACTTGCAACTGACTGCTGATTGCCCACTTTTGTATTATCTGGCAAAAAGTAATAAGAAATAAAATAAGTAAAGATGAGATCCCCAATATCAATATTATGTGAAATAGGACTAGAAATATAAGCATAAATAAAGGTATTCAGGGAAGGCCTGAAACATGACTAGAATCTATAAACAGGTCGAAATAGTGAGAATGTAAAGAACCACCACCAAGTCAGTGAAAGGCCTAGAACAGCACAAATCCAACCCAATAAGAAACTTGCTTACATGCACCAGAATAGCCAGTTCATACTGCATTCATAATGATGGAAATGTATAAAAGGCGTCCAGAAATATAAATTTAACCATTTATGGCACATCTGATTTTTAAAGCACAATTAGCTATTCAAACATATATGGTGCATTTGGATCTTGGAAGAGTTGAGAAAAAGAAGCACCAACCAAGAAGTTACTATGTTATATAACAATCTGTTTTTTCTTTTAAGAACTACCTTATCATTCTTTAGTTTTCCTTCAATTATCGACGCTTACAAGATTAAAGCAGAGCCTTTGAGTATCATATTTTAGTAAACATTTTCAATTTAATGTGCTAAAGACATTTCTGAACCATGTTTGGATACCCATGTTTAGCAAAACCAAAAGCAGACAAATGTGTATACAAGCATTTATTCTGAACTAATTTCTCCCTTGATTTCATATGTGAAACAAACAAGCCTTAATTTTTGAAATATTTATTAGGACTCATATGAATATGTAGTATGTTGTATTTCTTAGTATCAAGACTGTACACTATTAGCACACATCCAAATTAGAATCGCTTGATTCGCCGATTCGAGTTAATTCACCCCTGAGGGAATCAAAATTCCCCATGAATCATTTATGGATATGAATCTGTATAGAATTAGGCTATTCAACCAATTCACTTCTAGCGGTTGACCAAAACGGATCGGATCTATTGTCAACCCCACTTTAGAAGGGGAAATCCATGATTATTACTTCCTATTTTAAAAAGTATGGCCAAAATCATTATCTTCGTTTAATTTCTCACCTAATCTAAAACGAGATACAATAAAATAGGCCAAATTTACCTATATTGGGTCTTGTGCCTGAACCCCCCAATTGATTACCACATTCCCTTTGGTTAGTAGTTCCAACCTTGTTGTGGTCCCATACAGAGGTCCACCTGTTAAGTATGTTGATGAGATGGCAAGGCCAGACCCAATCCTAACCATTCTTATCACAAAATTGCCAACACGGCAAAGTATCTTGGTCCAATTAAAAAAAGAGTGCCACTGCCACAGATTAAAATTGTAGTCCAAAGAGACTCACAAATTCTAGTTCATTGAGAAAGAGAGGAAAACAAATAATGAAAGCTAAAGTGTTGGATATATATGAATTACTCTACTCTTCTCACAGACATTGTCTAAACGTAGAAGAATATATGGCAAGTGTTAGGGGGCTTACTAAGGGACCCATCTCAAGGAGTACCTCTGCAAAAGGTCCACACAAGTACCCCAGCTTATATAGCCCTCCTAGTAGATAGGAAGAACCCAAAGACATAGAAACTATGGAAAGGATCAAACAGAAGGAAGCCTTTTTTTATAAATAAATAAAAAGATAAGTATTCAAGCCCTAGAGGTAAAAATAAGGGTTGATGCGAAATAGTATAAGTAAGAGCTAATAATTACTACTATTTAGTACTTCTTTTTTTAGAATCTACTATTTTCTACTTACATATAGGCTTTATGTATTATTTTTTTAAGAACAATAGTTGACTTCAACATTGGAGGGGTTGCCGATGGAAACTTCCCTCCGTGATCTTCTCTTTGTTTTGCAGGTGTTTGATAATTGATCCAGACCAAGTGATATCAAGATAGCAAGTTCAGTGTAACAGCACACCCCACCCCTGCAAGGAATATACCCTCCTACATCTCTTAGCACTATACAGACACACAGAACTCCAATTTGAATTCAACATAACCGTATATCATAGATGAAGCAAGCCTGTTGCTCACTGCTCAAATCTTTTGGATGTGGGACTTCAATGTCCTTCAAATTTTTCCCATAGATATCATTTAAATATAGTAAAACCAAACTAAAGTGTTTTAAAAAAATCAACCTTCAGCACAAACATGAAAGGAAAGACACATATCCTCACACATCTTTCCCTTTTTCTTTCCTTCCCCCTTTCATCATAGCCAGAGTCACATTGATCGCAGATGCCAACTCTTGGACTGATTCTCATTGACCAAACAGGTATATCTATTCTCCATGATGTTCTTCACGGCCAGTTATAATGTACTTATTCCATCCTTGGCAGCAATAGTCAAGAAAACCATTGGCTATCCCGCCTAGAGTAAGATAATCCCAATCAACTGGGAAAGTTTCCGAATTCCCATTAGTGGCAGGGTAAATTTCAGACGAAGTGACTAAGACCTCAAAGCAAACACTTCTCGGATCTATAGCTCCTAGGTTTGACATAAACAAAAGCTAGGCAGTAGACATTCTATGGCCACTCATCCTGCTAAGTTCTCCATTTGAATGGGAATAGCATCCCGGAATAGTGTATACAATGGTGAAGTAATGTTCAATAAACCCTGCAGTAAGTATTTCCATAGACAGTCATCCCACAACGCACTCAAGCCCACAACACATCAGGCTTGTATTGCACCACAAGATTTTGTCACAGTATTGTGGCCACTTAAGCTCACACAACACATCATATTATTCTCACACTAGTTACAGCTAACAGAGCCTCAGATCATCCTAACTTTGACTGTTATGCAAACTGTACCAGATTTTAGCGACTCACTGACTCCAAAAACAGCAAAAGAAGTGTCACTACATCAGCAAAAGTGGCATTTTCAGGACTAATTGCAGATTCACACTACAACTCCACTTACATTGCCAACCTAAAGATCAAAGATCAACCCAGCTAGAAACAAAATGGCAACAATACATACGCAGATCAACAACACCACCAAACAGAACAAAGACTACAAAATTTGCAATTCAAACACACACGCACGATTTGAAAACCACCACAATTAGATTGATGAGTCCAAATTGGCTGATAAATCAAATCGAAATCTTTCAGAGTCAGAAACACATATACCAACCTAATAATTCCTGAATTGCCTTTTGCAGCTCAGGATGCTTCTTCGCAGAACATTCCTTGAGCATGGTCTCAAAGGACCGGGTCACAAAACCCCCCGCTGCACCACCCGACATTTTGGTCTCTGTATCAAATCACCCAATGCTCACCTGAAAAATACACGAATTCGACCCAATTGAGCTCGGAACAGGGTGAGCCAAGCACGGCCGTACGGAGCCGGATGAGGAGAGATCGAGGCAAGTAAGCATCGAGAAAGTATACCTTGGCTTGGTCGGAAATGGAGGCGCGAACTCGGAGATCAAGGACAAGTAGATGGAGATCTGAAAGATGGGCTGAGCCAGATCTATGAATCACTCGGATGTATGAATGTTTTCGATTTGCATAACACTGATGCGATGGCTTGGGATCTAGTTCGCGATGAATCCGGTCTATGCCCGGTTTAAGAAAAATAAAGGCCGTGCCGGTTTTGGAGGCTTTGGTATTCAACTTTGAAGTAACAACGTAGACGATGGCAAGAGTTACTGGTCTTACCTGTTTTAACATGCAATTTAATTTTGGAAGTAATTCATCTTTCTCTAATTTCATTACAATGTTAATTTTATTTGTCGTGTTTAGCCATAAACATTTTTCTCGTAACTCCGAGGGAGGCGAATGATATCGGGTGAATGGGAGTTTTGGAGTAAATTGTCTGGGTGAATTCGTGGGAGATGGACGAACCAATAATTTTAGGATTGGACGGAAGCTCAACAACTATTAGTGTCCGGTCAGTGACCATGCATCTCGTGTGTCCTATTATGAAAATAAAATAAACAAATTTCAAGTTTTATCAATTTTCAATATTTATACTTTTCTAATCACACATTCACACCGACAACATTTCCCCTTGCAATTAAACATTCAAGTATATATTATCGAAGTAATAGGGCCTATTCGACATCGAATCGAGCTAAAAAGCTGAGACACAGGGCGAGTAGGCGAATCAAGGTATGTTGCATTATCGAATCAAACGAGCTAGGTGCGTGGGTCGAGGAATCCCTCGACGCTGGAAGGTGTTGCACTCGACCCAAATCTGTCAACAACAACGTTGACAAACCTATCAGATTTGACCATATGGCCCCAACGGTTAACAAAATAAATTATTTTCGAATTTCAACTCATAAATGCCTAGCAGTTTCGTCTGGACTCCCACACCAACACGATTCTTCTTATTCCTTAGTTGCTCCTGAATCTCCTTCTTCACTACTTGCAGCAGGATCTTGTCTCTCTTTTGTAGCAGCAGAATCCTCTATTGTACGACGAAGGTCCTCATTCCGATTCTGTAATCGATTATGTCTAACTGATCTCCTTCTTTACGTCCGGTGAAACGGTTTCTGCTCATAGCGTACCCCAATTCCAAGATGCCCTCCCCGACTCTCAACAGTATTCGAACTGCCAAGACATTGAATCATTTTGGGATTATCCATACACTCCATTCGGAGCTATTCACCAATCATCAAGGATTAAAAAAAATGATTTGTCGAACACAAATAAAAGATTGTCCTCGTGATTATATGACTTAATTACTCGGAGGATCTGGTCCACATGACTGACACGACTGATTCACGTTTCGAGGTATGCATATTGGTTTTGCATGCTTATTGGCATTTCTGATTAACAACATTGCTTTGAACTTTAATTTTTGTTTATGAAAAATATCGGTTTGAAACAGCGGGCACTTAGCAACACGAAAATGTGATAGGGAGAAAGGCTCAAAGCTCATTTGTGGTCACTTAAGCTCAAATGGAGATGTTAGGGTTTTCCAAGTCTTATTTAGCCACTGGAAATCAGATTAAAAATTTGAGATGAGCCACCATTCTTGTGTGAGAGAAGGGAGAAGAGAAGAAGAAGGTGCAAAATTTTCTGCACAATTTATGTCCACCCAGCCACTTTCAAGAGTCTATTAGGTGTTCATCCATGATTAGATGAAGCTGAATTTTGAGTGAATATTATCCACATATAGGTCTTAAAATTGAACGGTGTAATTTGGATTTCGACGGTTATTTTTTCAGATACACGAGTTGTAAGTTGTGCAACCAAGTTGGTGAGATTTCTCTTCTTCTTCTTGTGCTTCGTTGCTAGTTCCAACACTAGTTTGAGTTGAGATATTGT
>JAYMSV010002932.1:0-10452 GCA_036897745.1 Erodium moschatum | reverse complement strand
AGTGGCAGTTTTGAAGATATTTCTGAAGTCAGCGTATGACAATTCTACGTATTGAAGTAGTCATGTACGATCATGTGTTATGGTTGTTGTTTTTAATTCTATTTATTATATTTTATGAAATACGTGCACAAAATGGTTCAATTATTGGTACTACTAATTTTGGAACATGTGGAAAAATTCTCGAGTAAGTAGATAAAGGTTTTCGGAAAAATCAAGGTATTATCCGAATATATTTTTACATATACTTGCCTTGTAATGTTTGAATCGGATGTCAATTACAATTACATTTGATCATTTGTGGGATGAAATGAAATACAGAAAAAACAATGATAACCATATTTATATTTTATCTTGTTTACGAGTTTGAATACGATTTGATGGCTGACCTATCAGAGCAAAATTAGATGTATAGGAAAGTATACAATATTTTTTTGTAGATGTGAATTGATGGCTGACCTTTTAGAGCAAAACTGTTGGACAACTTGTATCGGGTCGGGTTATATAACTAAAATGTCAATTTTATTAGTTGAGTGTGACCCTAACCTGCATAATCAGCTATTTATTCATTTATATTTTTTTGACATTCGTATATGGCCTGGAGACCAGAAGACGGAGGTGAAAAATAGACCGTGAGGTGAACCACCTATACAATATCATATGAAAGGACCAACTCTACTAAAATTCAACCTCGTAATTAAACGTTCAATTATAATTTTATAGAAATTTGTATATAATTTAAACACTTAACATTTAAATCTGAAAAACTATTTTCTCTTTTATATTTATAATTATCATATAATATTTTCGTAATTAGATTGGTATTTAACATGTTCTCATCAGCCATCACGCTGACCTATCATTACAATATATAATTCTGAACTCAGTCTACAATTTTCTTTTCCATTTTTCAATCAAAGAACTGAAATAGAGGTTTTTTAAAAAGAGAAAATAAAAAGGACTAGATGTGATATACGATGACAATAGACGTCAGCGTTTGTAGTCCAACGGTTAGGATAATTGCCTTCCAAGCAATAGACCCGGGTTCGACTCCCGGCAAACGCATCAGGTTTTGAATTTTTGTTTATGTTTTTTTCATTTCAGAACCAATTGTACGGGCAGTTAAAACGGGACCAGGAAAATTTAATCGAAAACAGACCCGAAAACGATGGGTCCAAATCCTGCGTACTGCCATTTTTCTCTCAACTTCGCAGCACTTTCTTTCTTCCTTTCTGGCAATAAGCCGCTGCTCGTCGATTTATCTGATCCAAAAGGTACGGTTTCAATTTTTCTTCATTTTTTTTCGTCTATGGATCCGTGGATTGAATTGATAATTGGGTTTTCTGGGAATTAGATGTTATACGTGAATTTGCTTCAATTGGGTCTCTTGTGATTTCAAAATTGTAGCTTTGTCACTGTTTCTCGGGAGCCAAACAAATTTCATTTTGGTTAGTTTTGATTGAAATCTAAACTTGTAGACTGGTCAGGTTTTATGGGTTTCTGTAATCGGTGTTTGTATGCACAATTTGTGGCTTAGCTTCATAGATCTCACGAGTGAACGTATATCTTTTCAGGGATTTTGGAAACAAGACCACATTTGGCACCTGATCGGAGAAACCTAGGATTTCTGAAATTTGATCTAGGTTTGAAGATAATGCTCAATTTTTACTCGTTGTAGTTGGATTGGATCAGATTGCACAAGGGTGTGGTGTAGCTCCAGGTGATTTCTGTGATCCATGGGAGGAAAGCATGTGGATCACGAGGCCTCGTGCTTAAATGAGAGCAAAAGCCATCAGAATTGCAAGTGGAGCATATTCCATGTTCTTAAATATCATAAATGGCAATATGTCAGGAAAAAAATTCCACACAAAAAAACCAGTAATTTCTCCATTTCAAAATCATCAGTCCTTTTTATATCTTAATATTGGTTGCTTAGTATATGCTTATGATTAACACTTGAACTGCTATATTTGTGTTTCTAGAAGTTGTAGAGAGGAATGATTTCCTGATGAATTAAGCTTATGGGTTCTGTGCTTTGTCTAATTTCCCAAGTTTTAGTCTTGCAATCTATATTTTCTTGATCATAGTGATATGAAATATAAGTGTTGCTTTAGCTCCCGGTGCATATGTGTTACTCACCTTGGCTTTATTGTTCACAGAGAACGAAACCCCCGGCAATGACTCGCATCCCCCAGATGCTTCTAAAAGCACGGAGCGCAAAGATGCTGAAAAGGTACACGTGGTAAATTGATGGAAAATAACTATGTCAAGTTTTTTTCTGTAGATTTCAGTATATGACCTGTAGTTAGGTCCTTCCTCACTTATATATATGATAGTTTTTTAGGTAATTGCGTAAAACTACCCTTTTGAATCGTTCACTTACAAAAACTATCTATTGACAAAATGTGAACTACCCTTTGGTTTGAAAACAGTTCTGACCTGAACTTGTCATTTATTTTCACGATTCATTTGCATCAAGAAGCACTATATGTTCTCTGCTATTGTCATTTTACCTCCTGTCATTGGGTGATTCAAAAGGACAGTTTCAAGTTCACATTTTGTCAAAAGGTAGTTTTTCGTAAGTGGGCGATTTAGAAGGGTTGTTTAAAGCAACCCCCTAGTCTTTTTTAGGGATAATCGCAAAACAGTACTGTAAGGTATTCACATTTTGCTACTTGTAGTGCTTTTCTTTGATGATGGCAAAAATGCTCTGAACTTACATTGTTGTTGCACAGTGTAATTTTGTTTCAAAACGAAGGTTTTACCCTTGAAAATTCAAATGTAAAAAATAATAAGTTAAGAACAAAATTTTCATCTCCCTTGATTTTCTTCTCTTTGTACCATACAATGAAAACTCTGGATTTTTTTTGTTGTTTTTTACTTATTTTTTGAATTTAAAATGTCAGGGTAAAATTGTCATTTTGAAATAAAATTACACAAAGTGCAACAAAAGGCACGTTCATGGCATTTTTTGCCATTAAAAAAGAATAGGGCTACTGACTTGCAAAAAGTGAATACCTCAAGGTATTTTGTTTTTTACAATTATCCCTCTTTTTATGTTGAATCTAACATGTAGTAACATAGTACATGCTCACTTCATATATGTCAGGTTGAAGAAAAGGCAAGTAAGTCTGGTGGAAGCAAACATTCTGTTAAAGCCCGGATAAAAGCACTTATTACAGACGATAAACATAAGAAGAAGAAGGGAAAACATCATCGTACTGCATCTGTACCTCATTTGGACACTCATGTAGATACCCTAAACGATGATAAGCAACAAATTGGAAATGTCGAGGAAAAGCTGGACATTGCACAGCAAACTTTGGTACAACACAAGTTCACAGAAGAAGAAGAGGAGCTGAAAACAGACACTTCAGCATCTGAGTCAAAGGAGCCTCATGAAGCCTTGAACATAATAAACTTAAATCAGGAGTCATTGATGAAGATCTTACAAAAGCAGAACTCTCCCATGGTTCACCACTTCGATGGAAAGACAAGAAACTCCAACTCGTTCTCTTCAAGCAGAGAAAGGTCTGCGCTGTTAAAATTCAAAAGCATGCGAGAGTCGCTGCCACAAGCTGCTGAGTACAAGAAAGATGGAGGTTTTAGAAGAAGCAGCTCAGTGATTGGTAATCCTTCTTCTCCAAGCTCAGTCCATCTTCTGAAGAAGTCTGGTGAGAGTCATAGTGTTAGTCGCTTTAAGGGTCTCAAGAAGAAGATAAAGCAAGTGCTCCAAGAAAGCAGAAAAGATAAGCAACGCATCACCATGGATGCAGTTCTTCACAAAGTTCCTCCAGGCAATAAGTTTTCGAAGAAAACAAAGAAGGAGGTTTCTGAGCAGCTAAAGCATCCTGTACTGAGTGCAGACGGTAGACACAGTCCTAAGAGTAGTGTAGCAACAAGACCACAGCATTTCAAAAGAGCATCGTCTCTTAGTGAATCAATGGACAAGTATTGTCAGTTATACGAGGCTACCAATAAAGAAATCAACAACCATGAATCTGAGAGGGAAAGACCAAAACCAAGAACAGAAGAGACAGGCCCTCCTAACTCTTCTCAAAAGCAATTGGCGAGGATTTATTCTCTACCCGATCTACAATTTTTTTCATATCAGAATGAGGACTCTTCTGATGCCTTTTCTGCATCAATCAAGGCTGCTGCAGACAGTTCTGATAATGCAAAGCATAGGTTGGATGAAAAAAAGGGTGTAGAAAGCTCAGTTGAAGATTCAGGCGGCTCGAGAGCAGAAGATGGTACATTTCAGCATGAACACGAGATTGAGCCCAAAGGAAAATCTTCGCTTGATCTGGAAAAATTGAGTTCTATCTGCAAACCCGACTCTGGTTTTGTGGATGATATTACAATCTCCACAGGAGGTAAATATCTCTTTGCACTTCTTTATTTACCTGACAGCATGGTATGGTATTTGGTAGTTTACTATTGTTCAGGTATGATAAAAAATGTTACGAAAATGATTAGAAAATCTAGATGCTTTTAAGCTCTAACAACCCATTGATGCCAATAGAGATAAGTTAGTTATATTGTATGAGTTTGAGGTTCTCTAAATGTTGGCTTTTAACAATGTAGATAGATTTGAGGGGAAATGTCAGAAAAATGCCATGAACTTTCAGCTTGGTGCAAATCGATCCGTGATCTTTCAACAGCTGCAGATTGGGTCCCTAAAATATTTTCATCTATATTTAGATTTTTTTAAGATATATATATTTTATTTTTTAATACAAGGGTATTAAATATTCTACGTAAAAAATAAAAATAAATTTCACCCCTATATATATATCAAATATCAAATATTTTCATCTTTTTTTTATTCAAGGGCAAAATTAAGGGGGCACGTGACTAAAATTCCCACTTTTCCGTTAAATATAAGTGACTGCAACTTTTAAAAAATCACGGACCCAATCTGCACCACTTCAAAGATGATGGCAACGATTTGCATCAAGCCGAACTTAATGGAACTTTTTTGTGACATTTTATAGCAAAAGTAATTGATTAAAAGAGAATCGCTTCCACATTTCCTTTTTTTCTGATTAATAAAAGCTGAAATTGGTGTTTCACTGCTATTCAGAGCTGGAGCCTGTACGCATCCCTCTCACGGATATAGAACAGTTGCCCAATCAACAACATGGAGCCACCATGGACACTCAAATAATGACAGAAAGAATAGGAAAAGTGGAAATCCCAGGCAAAAAGGCGTATGAGATTCCTCGTCTAAGAGTAGAAGAAAACAACAAAGCTGAGTTTCAGTATGTAAGAGATGTTCTAGAGCTATCTGGGTTCAGTGGAACTGAAGCCCTAGGGGAATGGCATGCTGATGACCAGCCACTCGATCCTTGCATGTATGATGAAGTGGAAGGGTACTTAGTCCTTGAGCCCGAATGCTGTGAAAACGAAGGCACAAACAGTCACCAACTGGTTTTGTACGATGTAATCAACGAAGTGTTGATGGAGATCTATGAGAGATCTTGCAGCTACATTCCCAGGCGCTTGTCATCTGTGTGTCACATTCATCTCCTTCCCCGAGGAAACCATGTCCTAGAGGAGGTTTGGGACGAGGTAAGGTGGTACTTAAGCTTTAAGCCAGATCCTGAGGAACTAGTGGAATATGTTGTGGATAAAGATCTTTCAAAGAATGATGGGTGGATGAACTTGCAATCGGATTCTGAGTGTGTGGGACTTGATCTAGAGAGCTTGATTTTTGATGACATTCTCGATGAAGCTATCTGGGAATGATCATTTGTTTGGGTTCAGGTTTGTCTTTCTTTCCATTTGAAGTATACATAAAATTCAGTCTTCTGATTGATTATGTAACCAGAGTTTATATCATTGTAAGAAAGGAATAGGCAAGTGAAATAATGGCCATTACATTGCCATATACATACAGTGCAGTTTGCAGAGGAATTGTAACTTTGGATCTCAAGTTGTATGATTTTTTGGAAAACAAAACAGAAACTAGCTACTTGTGTGCCAAGTAATTACTCCTTTTAGCTTTTACATACATAGCTCATGTATCATGGAAGATTTTAATCCGATTTGTTATCAGTTTTGGTTGATTAGATTATGTTGTATTGGTTGAACAACAAGCCCGTCTAGCTCAGTTGGTAGAGCGCAAGGCTCTTAACCTTGTGGTCATGGGTTCGAGCCCCATGGTGGGCGCTTTGTTTTTCTCACATTTTTGTGAGTGTGAACTATTGTTTCTTCTTGCGTCTACGGATTCGCTATCTTTAATGCAATTTAGTCACATGACACTATAACAAACAATTCAATGTAAGTTTTTACTACAATCATCCCTCAAATCTTTTGTAAATTAAAAATGAGATTCATTGCTGAAGATAAATCAAAATAACATGCCATAAGGAATAACTAACACATATACGATCTCGGCACGTGTACGATTCGCATTCGTCTCCCTCTATATAAACACTGTTCCTCAACGTTCAGGCTCACTATCATTTCTCGTTTCTTCAAACTTTCTCTGTAAATTAATTTTCTCGGGAAAATGTCTTGCTGCGGAGGAAACTGCGGGTGTGGCTCTGGGTGCAAGTGCGGAAACGGATGTGGAGGGTAATATTTCCGAACTATCTGCTTCGTTTTTATGTCGATTTTTCTCAAGTTTGTGAGCACTGTGCAGCTGCAAAATGTACCCGGACACAGAGAAGAGCACAACCCAGACCCTCGTGATGATGGGTGTAGGACCGTATGTGAATGTGATTTTATAAAGTTAATTCCAATTTTGATGGAAATTAGGGCTAACGAATTGGGGGAAATTGCAGGCAGTTTGGGGGATCGGAGATGGGAGTGGGAGCCGACAACGGAGGCTGCAAGTGCGGCCAAAACTGTACCTGCGACCCATGCACCTGTAAATGATGTTCTGTTGCACAAGAGACTCTGAGGAACAACAAGTATAATAATAATAATAATGATAATGAAATCTAAGCAGTTTCTTAATTTCTATATAATTTCTGAGTTTGAGTATCTATATATGGTTGTGCCTTGTGTGTGAGTTTCATTTTGTGTTGTGTGTTCACATACAATACAAACAAACACCAATTCTCTCTAGTCTATCATTCGAGCGTTCTCCGAATATCAAACATTTAAAGCGCTGCTTCAAAATCATCACCAATGTTCTTTGTTTCGACAATGTTTTTGATTAAAATGAGAACAGGATGGTGTAAGAGATGCAAAATCAACACTAAACTAAACCAAACATATAATAGAACAACAGACTAAGCCAATATGTTGATAAAACATGACAACGGTACGGGAAAAGAAAGATGAGCACAAGGATATGTTATTTTCTGTTTATGGCCATCATTGTACAAAGAAGACATGATGTATTGTTATTGTTGTTTTTAGTTTTCTAATTATAGTTGGTATGAAAAAATATTAGAGTAGGTACATTTCAGATGTCTAGTGGGATGCTAAATTTTGAGATGTCCATAGTGAAAAGATGCCGAAAAAAATAATTATTTTGATTACGATTTAATAAGATATTAGATAAAATGTTACATATTTTAATTAACATTACACCAGCAAAGATGAAATCACACACACAAAAAAATACTAATTTAGATAACTAGTTAGTTTCTGCTATGATAAATAACCAGTTGATATGACGTCATTTAAGATGTGTCAATTTTCTCCTACGTGTCCAGTTTGACGTTCACTATAGATAAAATGCGTTTTTTTGCTTGAATATCATCTATACTCGATTGAAAAATTGTATGGGAGACCAATGGATGATTTATAGTATGATTGTTTGAGAAGTATTTATTTTATTGTATTGATAATGAAAATGTTTTACAATACTTTTAAAGTATGAAATCTCGACATCATAATTTTTTATAAGTTATCATTTTCTCGATTTCATTTACAAATTTTTACAATATTTTACGTTATTTATGGTTACAAAAAATAATTGTTAGCCCCCTCTTCAAAAATAAAATATGATTCATCCCCAATTTTCCAAACCACTAAATGAATTGGAATCACTTAAAGAAGCTTGGCAAAGGTTTTGGATAGACTTCCCATGATTGTCTTGTCTTTTAGCTCAATCAACTTGGTGCAACCCAATCAATAGCTGTATTTGTGTACAATAATTTGGTGCCAGCAATTCACCATCACATGCCTCTATTGAAAGATCAAGTAGTTGATATATATCTCTCATCTATATTTTTGGGGGGAAACGCCGCTTCCAAACTATGTTTCACCTTTCATTCCACGTTCCTAACTGCGACTGACCTTTCGTCACATTTCCCAGCGGTGAACTATACACGATTCGCAGAAACTATCAAATTTCGTTATTTTCGACGGTTCCATCAAATTTGGTTATGAAAAGACGGTTTTGCCCTCAAATTTCAACTTATCTCTCATTCACTTACTTTACTCTCTCTAACTCTCTCACTCACTTTACCCTCTCTCTAACTCTCTCGATTTCTCTGTGAAGAAGCCAACACAGACGAAGACTACAACAACGAAGAAGAAGCCATCGAAGACGAAGTAGAAGCTCCTTGTTGTCGGCCAACCCACGAAGATATTGAAGCTCGACGAAGGTATGTCCTCTACAACTAATTTCTGTTTTACTGAAGTTAGGGTTTAGATTAGAGGGATTTATTCAAAGGTTAGGGTTTGGGTCACTCGGGTTGTTTGCACGAAATTTAGGTACTTTCTACAAAGGGGAGGTGTTTGGGTCATAAGGCCTTACTGTTTCCCCTTCTACAAATGCGTGATGTGTTAATAAATTTTGCTAATGTTTGTCTGAAGTGTTGCCAAGTTACTGTTGGGGACTTGGCTTCCCCATCCATAAGGCCAAATCAGTTTGTATCTGTGCAAGCTGAAGGCTAGACTCAATAAAAGTTTCTAACTGGTACTAGTTCTTGGTTAAATGTGTTGCTAGTCAAAGGCCTACAAGGTTGTCGAATTGAGATTCATACTGGTCAATTTTTTGATCTGGGAAATGGATGGTTCAATTTTATTTTATTTTCATAAATTATTTATATAGTGTTAAAGATATATGTAATTAATTTGGTTAACTTGTATTTATATTTAGCACAATGTGATAATGCATTATACTCATCTCAAAATTTGTACTGATAATGTATAGAATCTGAGTTGTTGCATTTTTTTAAAACAAAACTTTAGATGGGGAAGAAGGGTAAGAAACAGACAGTAGCGAGAAGGTTGGTTGATGAAGCTTCGGATGATGAGAACATGTTGGAGGCTGAGATGTTTACGGAGGAAGTAATAGATAATGATCTTATTCAACAAGATCATGATGATGAACGTAATGACGAGAATAGAAGTAATGGGTCATCCTCTGATGAGGAAAATGAATTGGAACAAGAAAATGATACAGAAGAAGAAAATGATACAGAAGAAGAAAATAGTGATGATGAGGATGAGGAGTATGTGGAGGAAGAAGAATTAAATGATGAAATTAGTTGTGGAGATGAAGAAATTCTTGATGACTTAGGATGCGAGGGTGAGATGGTTGAGGAATGGAGGACAGGATTTGCTGCAAGTTCAGTTAGGGAACCACAGATGTGGGAAAAATCAAGTCGGCTTAAGGAGATAGATCTTTCAATGGGAGACACTTTTGAAAGTGCTTTTTGGTTTAGAATAGTTCTTAAGTTATATTCTGGTCAGAAGGGATTCAATTTCATGTACACACGTAATCAGAAACAAGATGGCATAGGTGCAGTATGCAAGGAGAAAGGATGTCCTTTCTATATATGGTGTGGGATGAATAAAGTGTTGGGGTGCTTGCAGATTAAGAACCTTCGGTTGAAGCACAATTGTCAACCGCAGACACTCGGGCTGAACTTGACTTCCACTGCTATAGCATACAGGTAATTAGTTTTTATGATAAAATTGAATTTCACTTACCTTAAATTGTATACTACTTGGTGCAATTTAGCAGAATGTGTAGAAACAGATAATATTTTTTTTCCATGACAGGTTCTATAACTATATCCAAAAGCATAAGAAAGTGGATGTGAAAACTTTGAAGAGTAAAATTTTGTCCAAACTGTTGATCAACGTCAGTATTAAGAGAGTCTGTCGTGTAGTGAAGAAGGGGAGGGAGATAGAACACGAGGAGGACGGACTTCAAAACGGCATGTTGAAGAAGTATGGGGACATGTTGATGAAGAGCAACCCCAGTACAAGGTTTACTCTCATGACAGATGAGAGCAAACAACCAAGGTTTCTCCGGTTGTATGTTAGATATGCTGCTCAGAAGACTGGTTTTCACAATGGGTGTCGCCCTTTTATAGGGTTAGATGGGTGCCACCTTAAATCATTCTATGGTGGCATCTGTCTAGCTGTTGTTGCTAGAGATGTGAATGATGGAATGTTCCCACTAGCAATAGCAGTGGTTGAACAAGAGACGAAGGAGACATGGAGGGGGTTTGTGGACCTACTACTGAATGACTTGTG
>JAYMSV010002931.1:0-10453 GCA_036897745.1 Erodium moschatum | reverse complement strand
GTCATCCATTGGCCCGATTTCTCCCTATTGTCTGGTCGGTTACTTACCGTTATAATATATTGCTTGAACGATTGTGTACGGAAGCACATTAAAGAGGGTAAGCGAAAACCCTGTCTTTAGTCGCCAAGCCCCATCGTTGAAGGATCCATCGGTGAGGCACCCTGCAACGCGATGCTGCAACGTCTCCTGCGTCGAGGACTCGTTGCATTCCTTGTTTCTTTCTAACAACGTAAAAGGGCGTTCTAAATAGGGGTATATTGGGCATTAGACTTGTCATCGTTCCCTTCTCGTTTACCCTAAACGCCTATTTTCAGTCTGTTTCTGATTGTGTGGGAGCTGAACCCCAAAACTCTTTGAGTAGCCGAATCTGTTGTTCGTTATCGAGAAGTAGAAGTTCAAAGACATCAGAATGGGAGTAGAACAGCCGCAGCAGCAGGTGGCCTTCACCGTAGAGCAGCTCGTCGCCGTCAATCCTTACAATCCCGACATCCTCCCCGATCTCGAAAATTATGTCAACGAACAGGTCCGTCTTTTATTTTTATTTTTCTATAATTTAATAAATATTTGTATTGCGTAATCACCCAAAAAATTGTTAATCTGCAATCGTCTTTCGTTATTTGATTGGTAAAGTTGGGAGTATTTTTGTCTTGGTGTTTTGTTTGCTTTGAATTATGTATTGCTGATTTGGGTTGTTCTTTTTCCCTTATCTTCTCTCTGGTTCTATTATGGACATAAGATTCAATGTTTTGGTTGTAATTTTATTGCATTGCTTATTGCTTCCAAACAATGTATAGGAAGTGCTGATGGATGGGTTGAATATAAAATGTAGCTCCTTACACAACTTTGTAAGTTATCAAAACCTGGGACTTTCGTATTGGGAGTTTGAAAGGCGTTGGCAATGCTTTTACATGGATTTTGGCATGAGTCATCTACAAAAAAGGTGGTTATGAGAGTAGCTTCCTTGTATTACAGCTATATTAATTGTTTTTATCTATTCCGCTGAGAAAGGGTGATCTGATGTGTCGTTTCTATCAAAAATGTATAATCTAGGACTAGGTGATTGACTGCAATAATATGTTGACATCGGCCTTTAAGTGTGCATCCAAATCTTAGAATTAGAGAAATGGAATTTTTGCATTTTACTGTGGGGTATTGATGTATGTGAAAATTTACATGTTTCTTTGTGGAATATGTTGTTTTTCATAATTTATCTTTGTGTACATGCTTACCTATCTAAGAAGGATGGATTTGCCAACATAATATGAGATCTCGTATTTACAGGTTTCATCCAAAACTTACAGCCTGGATGCAAATCTTTGCCTCCTTCGCCTCTATCAGGTATTGCGTCTGACCATTGTTTGTGTGAGTGGTTATACATGCAAACTGTGAGTGGGTATACATGCAAACTGTTGGTTACTACAAATAGATCCCTTCTTTGTTAATATTAATATTTCATTTTCCTGTGCAGTTTGAGCCTGATAGAATGAGCACCCAAATTGTTGCCCGCATTCTGGTTAAGGTTGGGATGAGTCTTTACTAAATAATATCAAATATTCGCAGGATGCGTTTGTATAATGGTTTGGGGTTTGGAATGGGAATCTCCATAAATTGTATTCTCATTCCCATTGCCAAACCATCTCATAAGCACGTATCGATTCCTATTGATTGCAAATAGGGTGATTGAGGGAGTGCGAATCAATAAACATAGGGATCACAAAATCTTTACATATCCCATGATTTACACACAATGGAGGGGGTGATTCCCATTCCCACATTAAAACTATATGAACGCAGACTAAGTCTATTTAGAAAACGATTATTGAGTCTTGACCTTCTCTGCTTCCTTGGTGCAGGCATTAATGGCAATGCCAGCTCCAGATTTCAGCCTTTGCCTCTTTCTAATTCCAGAAAGAGTGGTATTTTCCTTTTTTTAAAACTTGAATTTGCTTTGTGGCTTGTCCATTTGGGGATGTTTTCATTTAAATTTTCCTTATTTTTCTCATCATTACCAGCAAATGGAGGAACAATTCAAGACACTGATTGTTCTTTCACACTACTTGGAGGTATGTGTTCCTTCTCTATTTTGCTTGACATGCTTGCATGAAATGAGTTAAAAGTCAAAGCTTGCTTTTTCTTATGTAGACTGGAAGATTCCGTCAGTTTTGGGATGAAGCAGCTAAGAATCGTCACATAGTTGAGGCTGTACCAGGTATTGATAAATTGCAAGGGAAGAAGTGCTTGTATTACTTGTTAGATATATTAATTTTATTTATTTATATCCTGTTGAAATGATGGTAAGCTTTAAAATCTATGCTTGGCTTCCTTAAAACACGGTCAACTAGTTTTCATATACAATTCTGAAGTGTATATGAAAATTTGTACTCGAAGATCTGTGCATAGCATGAACACAAAAATAGATTATCAATAGCAAGTTCAATTGATTTTTCAAAAACAATTCAAGTTCACAGAACATAAATTTAAAAGTGTGTCTGGAACTATCTTGTTTTACTAAACTATTGCTACCTTTTGTCTTTGATATACGTATTATGTATTTAATACAAAATACGTTTTGCCGATATCTCCCCAACAAGTTAAAAATTCTTAATCGGCACCTTGCCGTGTTTTGACTGGTACCAAGTTTTAGAACCTTGGGTTCGTTTATATTATCAAGGCGATTATTGATGTAAGCATGTCATAGAAGTTTTCTGTGAGATTCATCCATATGCACTGCCAATTTGTCACGTGTCGGTGTCTATATGGATCATATTATTACGTGGTGCATGTATTGTTGGAACATGCACTTTGGATATCCTATGACTTCCATTTAGGAAGTAACAGTAACCAATGAATGTGGGTAACGTCCTACCAAATATATATTGGTACTCTGCACCTAAAGCATCCTGAGATACTGCATTAGAGCTATTTTGTTTAGACGGCCTGCTCTGTAGAAATAATGGGAAGTTTGTGTGTTTGTACTGTGCTCTGTGCATGTGATGACTTGCAAGAGGGTTGGTTGTAGGTTTTGAGGAAGCAATCCAAGCCTATGCAGTTCATGTCCTTGCATTGACATATCAAAAGGTTCCTAGATCCGTGCTTGCCGAGGTATGTAGAGTTTTATTTCATTGGTTTGGTTATGCACCCAACATAATATTGGTAATGTTGAATGATTAACATACAGCCCTCTCTCAATGTAAATCTCCTGATTGATTATGGATGTTACAGGCTATCAACATTGAAGGTATGTCCCTGGACAAATTTGTTGAGCACCATGTTGCGAATTCTGGGTGGGTTCTTGAGAAGGGAGGAAGGGGCCTGCTTATTGTTCTTCCTCGAAGTGAGTTCAACCATCCTGAGCTGAAGAAAAACACTGCTGATAGCATTCCATTGGAGCACATTACCCGTATCTTCCCTATCCTCACCTGATTTCTCTCAAATCTATCTCGAGTAAGCTTAAGATTGATCAATTGAGTTTTGATTTTGGAAGAGTCTATAATCCATTGTGATGGATTTATGTTGGTTTAGGATAGTTTGGAACATAACTATTCAGCTTTAATTCTAAACGCCATTTTGGTTATGTATGAATTTATTCCCCGTATTATGCAAGGTGTTGTCTGGTCTATAAATCTATCCTCTATATCGTGTCAGCTAGGATAGAAGATAAGGGAAAGGAAAACAGTAAGTTGATACAAAATCAATTTATTCCTGGAGCTTATTTATGCACAAGGTTAGGTTCACACGGGTGAGCCGCTTGTCCCTTTGAGGGCTGATTCATATCTAGTTTTTGACAGGAAAGGTAACAAGAAAATACATAGCTGGATTGAAGAAACAGGATTCCTTTTCAGTAGCTTATTCTTGTTTTGGTTGTTCTAAAAGCCATCGACTTCATGAGCAATGGTGAGCTCATGCTGATTGAAGAAGAGAGCTTCTAACTTATGAGGGCCTGCATAAACAAGAGGTCCATCCCAGAGAGCCTTTGCCAAATCCTGGTGGATCCGCTCAGTTGGGTGCATAGAATCCCACCACACATACTCATCAACGTTGCCGCATAGCTCGAATTGTGTCACCTGTTTTGTGCCCCCGCATGTGAAGATCCCCCCATATGGACCTGTTCCGCAACAAGCATTCTTCCCTTGGTTGTAACCTGCGCTACAAAGACATGAAAAACATGATCTATTCCTAGCAAAGCCAAAGGGTGAGGTACAATTACAGACTTTGCATACCATAATCCTTGGGATTGTCCATCCTGTCAAGGAGCCAGTCGTATAAATCGGAGCTGCAGTACTTGAAGCCGTCAAACAAATGTTGGATGCTACCTAGGACAGATTGGAAAGCAGTGTTATGTGCTAGCGCAAGGGCATTGGCTTCCTCAAAGCAACCACCTTCACTAGCTCTTGGGTTCGCGGCTCTAAGAGCAGGCAGGCAACCAAGCGGACCCAAGTTGAGGAATCCAAATTTTCTAGCCCCTTTCCCATACAGAACCTAAACCAAACCATTGTTAACCATCTGTAAACCAAATTACAACTTAAAGTTGTTTCTTGCAAAACATTACTTGGATAGCTTGCGTCAAGTTCCCGACGACCATGCCAATGTATGCTTGGGGATCATAATCTCCCTGCATTTTCGGGTTGCCTATATAGCCGCCGAGATAGTCATTGGCTCCTATGCTGATGAAATAAACAGCGTCCGTTATCAATTTGCTCGCTTCTTCTTCTCCTAGCTCTTGTGTTAATGATTCTTGCACCTCTTCAAAATACCTCAATTGTGTTGGCAAATCGATCGCCTAACAAAGAAACAACTTAGTAGTCCAAATAATTAAGTGTGACGTGACCAGGTATAAAATAAAATTTAGCTAAGTGTAAATTAAAGTAGAAACTCACCAAGCCCTGATTGGTATGAGGCAAAATCCCAGCCCCGCCGGAGGCAAAATTGACCCCATTTAAGTAGTCCACGGAGGGCTCCAAGAAGGGAGGAATTGCCGGCAAGCTCGCATATTCAGCTGCAAACATAAGCTCTAATCAATACAATTGTGAATTAGCATATTAAAACTTGAAATTCAAAGTAATTAGTTGGTTAAAAATGGACCTATAAAATCTACTATAACTCGACCGTTAGAGAAGCGTCCAGTAGGTCGGCCTCCGGAGCTGTTTTGGCCGTAAGGGAGATAATCTGCTCGGTTCTCGGGGACGGTGGTGATGTAGTTATTGTTGCCGGGATCCACCGTGGAGTCACCGAAAATAAACAAGGCAGTGCTAGTGCTAGTGCTAGTGCTAGTGCTAGTGCTAGTGCTTGTGCTTGTGCTTGTGAATGGTAATGGTTGGGCACCACAAGTAACCGAAACCAATAGAGCTATGACTATCAACTTCAATATGGAACAACAATCTAAATCTAACCTTGTTGTTGCCATACCTTATCTCAACTCAACCCAACAGCTTGGCTTTGCTTTCCGATTGTCCGATTTCTACAAGAAACATTTTTATTGTAATATTGGCAGCATTGCGTTCATCGACGTATAGGCCGGCCGCAATACTAGGGCCCAGGGCCCAATACATTTACTCATTTTCGCCCAATTATTTAATATTTTATTAATCATCGCTCGGATACACGTCACCATGCAGCTTTATCTGGTCTTCTATTGCCCTTCGTCTTCTTCCTACGTAACGTAACTTCAGCTCCTGGGAAACCAGAAACCTCATCGACAATCGAACCCGTCTCTGCAGAGGAAAAGGCAAGTTTCGTTCCTTTTCATATTTGTTGGACATCTTCTTCTCGGTTTTAATTTTAATTTAGGTATCCTCGAGACCAGGTAACCCTAGGAGAAGACGAAACTGTAAACCCTAAACTCAATCTGCAACTTCCTCTTTCGATGTTTGTCGATTGATTGCTATTTTTGGCTGCAAAATCGTTGGTGTATATGTATATGCTGTGGTTGAATTGGGCATGTTTTGGCGCTTGTGGTTCTAAGCTCTTTTTTGGGGGTGAAGATTTAAGGGTTGTTTAACCTTAATTTGGTTTTATTTACTGATTTATTGTCCTTAATTAGGCTTACTGTTTTGTGTCTCTGATGTTTTTGGTTTATGGCTGAGAAAGTGTATTTGCAATTACTCGTGCTTGCAAACTTCTATGTTATTGTATTGTGTCGTTTGGGAATCTGATGGTTGATATTTATTCCGGTTGTAGCTTAACAAACTCCACACTGTTGAGGGCATCAAGTTGAAATCATGGACAATTTCAACAGAAGGGTTTCGTATCCTTCTATTTCCAAAGTTGAAAAGGATGACGGAAATTTTCGTTATGAAGATGATTTTGCTGATTCTGTATGGACTGAACCAGAAGTCAACAACACTCCCCAGCTAGGCTCAAATGCATTCAAACAAGGATACCCGGATCAGTTTTTGTATGAGCACGATAATTTTGTTGATGATGATTATGATTCGAGTGATGAAGCTTGTAATCCTGTGCAAAGTGATGCACCTCCGGAAGTTAACTTGAAAAATGTTGTCGGTGGGATATTTGCCATTTTGAGTGGACAGAACAAAGCTCCAAGTGTTTCTGCAGATCAGCAACTCCCCAGTTCAGATGTTGAGTTCCTTGGATCTGAAAAGAATGGGGATACCTATTTGCACTCCTCTGTTTACATGCCTAGCGCACCGCCTCTTCTGGAGCCCAGCAAGATAAATTATATTCATTACAAAGATGTATTGGAGACTGAACCACCAGAGTGGCTTCCTGATAGTTCTAGTAGAGGATGTATGCAGTGTAAGGCTCCTTTCACTGCCATTACTCGTGGTAGACACCATTGCCGGTTTTGTGGAGGGATATTCTGCAGGGCATGTAGCAAGGGGAGGTGCCTTTTGCCTGTCAAGTTTAGGGAAAGAAATCCACAGAGGGTTTGTGATGCCTGTTATGATAGACTCGATCCCTTACAGGCTGTTCTTGTTAATTCCATTAGCAATGCTGTGCAAGTAGCAAAGCACGATGTGACGGATTGGACAAGTATGAGGGGATGGTTGAATCTTCCAGTTGGTATGTCCATGGAACATGAAATATACAAAGCTTCCAATACATTGAGAAATTACTGCCAAGTATGATTCTACTACCCTAGAAGAAAGTTATATTCTTGAACTCTTACGTGCTTGCTAATCTTAATGGTGTTTGAATACTGAATTTCATTGCATAGTTTGTGCCTCATTTTGAAGTCATTTCAGTTAAGTTATTTCTGAAACTTATATGTCATAGTTATTGAAATGGCAGGTTGCTAGGTTGAATCCTGAGAGGTCCATACCTTCCTCCATCTTGAAAGGAGCCAAAGGCCTGGCAATCATAACAGTTGCCAAAGCTGGTGTGGTAGTTGCATACAAAATTGGCACTGGTTTGGTCGTAGCTCGAAGGTCTGATGGGTCATGGTCTGCACCATCGGCTATTATGTCAGTTGGTTTGGGATGGGGTGCTCAGGTAAACATATTATTGCAGGGCAATATGTTCTTTACAATGTATTTTTCTGTCGCGCTAACTTTGACTCAGATATGTAGCATGTTTTTGTCATATTACGTTTCTTCCTTTTGTTTCTTTTGAATAATGATTTTCTTCCTTTGTGTAAATGTGAATTTTTGAAGTTTGGTGTTTACAATTTTCATTTTTGCTGTTGGATCTGAAGATTGGGGGTGAACTTATGGACTTCATAATTGTGCTCCACGATTCAAAAGCTGTGAAGACCTTCTGCAGTCGCATGCATTTTTCTCTTGGTGCTGGTTGCAGTGCTGCAGCAGGACCTGTAGGGAGAGTACTTGAAGCAGATCTTCGAGCTGGAGACAAAGGTTCTGGAATGTGCTATACTTATAGTTGTAGCAAAGGTATTATATCTTATATTCCTTTTCATTAAACCTGTGGTTTTTTATATCCTAAACTGGGATCATGCATGAATATTAGAATCAAACAGTCTCATCTCTTTGCCTTAGAGATGAAAGCTACATAATATTTAGAAATTATGCATTGACCATTTTCCAGGATTTTTCTAGTTTTCTACGGAAGTGTTGTAGTGTTAAAGATCCGAGCCTGAGTGGTTCACAAATCATGTGTATATAACTTCCAAACAGTTTATTTGCAAATTGAAGCATCTGTTGTTTGGGCTTAATTCTTCTTAACTTGCGTCTGAATAGACTCTTGTAATTGAGAATGTTTCTATCCTATACAATATGTATTGGTCAACACAAGGTAACTGAATAGTATGTGGGGGATATAAAGTTAGTAGGAGGTTATGATTGAATACAGATTTCAATAGACATATGTTGCATATGGAACATAGCCTGAGTGATTGTGTTGGTGCACGTGATAACAGGTGCATTTGTGGGAGTGTCACTCGAAGGGAACCTTGTAGCAACAAGGATGGACACCAATTTACGCTTCTATGGAGACCCATATCTCACCCCAGCCAATATTTTACTTGACAAGGTGGAGAGGCCAAAGGCTGCAGAACCCTTATATGCTGCTCTGAGAGACCTATTCTCCAATCTGCAGTATTAGTTTCAGCTCCTATCCTACTGCTGCATGTGAATAATATTTACAACTTGTTTGGTATATGGAATAAATTTCTCATCTTTAAGTAGATTAGATGAGAAATTTATGGATTGTTTTATGTTTAATCTGTACAAAGGAAATATTAAGGAATGGAGTTTGAAAGGTTAAGTCAGTTTATTGTGATGGATATCTATGTACAGTAAATATTATTTATCCCTTTTGACCATTAATTTTCTTATAAGCTAATCTTACTACTTTTGCCTCCACAACAACAAATTGAAGTTATAGCTTCAAAGTAGGAACTTTTGGATAAAACATGTTAGTCAACATTATTTTGTTCTGGTTCCTTCATTTTTTCTTTATGTTAGTATCGGTATGATAAAATTTTCAACACAAGTTGGGCTGGATCTGGGGGTTACAGTTAAGTACAAAATCCGGTTGTAGGTTCTGTGTCCTAAGGAAGAAAATGATCACCTAAGCTTGGAGTTGAGTTGGGGAAAAACTCTTGTCATAGAAGTTAGAAAGAAGATCACAGGAGATTGAGCAGGTCAAACTTAGACTTTTATTTCAATTAGATTTGTTTCTGTTTCTGTTTTTGAAATTATCTTACCATAAGATAGGAGGAATATCTCTCTACCTTTATTTTTTTTACTTATTTATTTCATAGATAAATTACATTTTACTACATTAATTATACATGTTTTTCCAAAAAAAAAAATGAGAGACCTAGGAGAGCATGTCTGGGATTCGTCCACCACTCTACGTCGAAGGCAGTGCTCCTTCGCAGGCAGCTCTTTTCAATCGGTCTGCTCTCTCTCTCTCCCTCTCCGCTTTCTCTGCCATCAACTCTGAAACCCATTCCGACCGTCCCACAATCAGTCCCACTTTCATCCTTCTCTCGGTGACTCTGCAAGCCAAGGTGATCGGGCCTCCCCTCCCTACTCGCGATCGAGCATCGCCGTTGCGTTGTGCACCTGTTGAGGTGCCACGGGGAAGCCACCAGATTCGTCGCCCCCTTGATCAGCCCTCACCGCCTCTGAAGCCGCCATCGACGTATCCTCCTCCTTGGCTCCATCGATGCCTCCTTCTCGATCTTTCTCCCGAGTTTTGGTCGTCAAGATCGTTTGGTTCTATGTTATTTTCTCTGTTCTCTTACTTTTTGTAAGGTTTAACCGTCCACCATATTACGTGATCCCTCCCCAAACCAAGCGTATCCACCAGCAGTTAAAAGGTTCTCATTGGAGGATCCACAAGTTTCCAAGCTATTGTGGTTGGGATCAGGTCGAGCCAGATATGGTGTTCAGTTCATCCCAGACAGCTAAAGATTCCGGTTGACGGATCCACAAGTTTCCAGACTATGATGGGTGGGCTCAGGTTGAGTCTGGTCGTACGAGTCTCAATTTTAGTAGGAGTTTTAAGTCTTGTTGTTCGTATCATAAAATTTTGGTTTGCTTTCGTATTTTCTGTGTTCAAACAAGTGCTTGGTCACTCAAAAACGTCCGCCTATACATCAGGTTTCATTAGAGGATTAGTCGTAGTTCGTCTTCGGATACACTAATCTCTCCCTATTCCTTGTCCTATGTAATTTGATTTTAATGAATAGACTGCCCCTTTCGCTCAGAAAAAAAAATTTATACATGTTGTTCACTTAATTACATTTAATATAATATAATTTTTTATTCTCATGATGCCCACATAAGTAGCCCAAAAATTTCCCCTAATTGAAAGTGCTCTAAACCGAACTCATGTGGACTTCGTCCAACGTTAGATCCGTGAAGAGCTTGCCTTTACGACAAACCTATCGTCAAATTAGGTTGTACCAACGAGACCAGCTCCAACAATACATGTTGTGCTTCCTCACCTCATGTTTTTTTTTATCAGAGAGAAGAGAATATAATAAAAAAAAGGGGGATGTGGATCCCGGGATGGGAGCCACACG
>JAYMSV010002930.1:0-10454 GCA_036897745.1 Erodium moschatum | reverse complement strand
AGCGGGCGGAGTTGGGGGTGGTAATTTGTATTTCCCCCTTTATTAAACAAGTCTATAGCAGTCTCAAAGTTCCATAAGCATCATGGAATGGCAATTAACCAGAGTCTATGAATTGTTTAATTGAATAAAAGTAATCAAATATTCATTTTAACATTCTACGGTATTGTTATCCAGTACCATTCATAACAAAAAAAAAAAAAAAAACTGATGGGGAAGATTTCTAATATATGTCCTTAATAAGGGAGTGTTTGCTTACCACCACAAGAACAGTGCAGTAATAGATTTAAAATCCTTGGTTCATTATCTTCCCATCAAACAGCAACTGGTGTGTTCATCTCACTGAGAATGCGATGAAATGTACTGTGATCTGAAGTACTGCTGAAGCCAGGAATAAAATCTTGAAAGAATCTTAGAACGGCAGCAAGATGTTGCGAATTATTGGAACTTAATGCTGCTTCCAAAAACAAGGAGGGCCGGATAGTGGTGACCTAGAAAATAAAGTAGTTCACGTTAGAAGTTATAAAACTTTGAATCATACATCCTGTCAAACAGAAAAGTAAACGATCACAATCCCATATCCCCAAATAATTGTCCTATTCGATGTATTTTTGCAAATATGTGGATAAGCTGAATCAAAGCTAACATTTCCCAGTATGTCCCATTGTGATAACCCACTGACTATTTACAAGTTATAACTAACTCACACTGTTGAAGCTGTAAGCGCATATCAAATAAAAGTAAAAGAAAAAGAGATACATACAATGGCTTGGGCCACATCCTACTAATAAGATGGACCTTTTAGTTATTGAACGCAACCAAATATATATTTATCCGATTTTAAAATTTAACACATACCAAGGATATTATGGTAATTCATGCATAACCCACAAGTTCAAAAATAAAGTAAGACACTTATTGCTGAACTACATCATACCAAAATAACTATATTAGTGAGAAAAGCCAAAACAAAGAAAGATGATCAACCAGCTATAATTACCTTGACTTTATTGACAAATTAAATGCCATTTCCCAAGTTTTATGAGATAGGAATTACCTTATGTTTTCTAGCATAACGCAAAGCTTCAAGATAATATCCATCTTCCACCAGTGAGGATACATAGTCATTATGTAAAGAGAGCTGCCTCAGCATATCCTGACCCAGCTTCCTTGTCTGGAAATTCTGACGACCTGACTCTAGAAGCTGCAATGCAACTTCTTTTGAGGGTTCAAGAATCTGCAATGAAACAATTGCAATCTTGAATTCAACTAAAAATGAAGCAAGAAAATAAACAAACTTCAACTACTTCAGAAGCATTTGACCTTATCAATGAAAAAGATCTAGAGTACCTTGTTCATGAAGAACAATCCAATTTCTGCATGGCGCTCACAGCGAGCTAATAGTTGTATAGCCAACACATAGAGATTTGGATGTAACTTAATTTTCTCCATATTAGCACTGCAATGATAAACAAATAAGAACAAAATAAAGGAGAACAGGTTTCAGTAGCAAATAACAAATAACATACCTCCGGAGGAACTCAACGATGATGGCAACCAAATAAGAAGGATCTCCCCCCATCTCCTCCTCAACAGGGGCAAATACACAGCTGTATATCTCATCTGGTGAAACTGCTGGTGAAGTAAGCTGGGAATTTTGCTGATCAGAAACATTAGCACTTAAGGGGTTGCTACTAGATCCACCCATTAAGTTTTCTCTATCCACTTTACCAACAGAAAGAATATTGCTTGAGTTGGTTTTCATTGATTCGGAGTTGGCATTCTCGTCAGAATCTGAAGCCGAAACTGCAGATACGTTTGAAGAAGCCACTGCAGCAGAAGCGCGATGGTTTAAGGACTTTCCAAGTGCATCGGCTCTGTTGGTAGATGCACCAAAACTGGATCTTGGGCTGCTTGCGGATGGTACACCCGAGGGTGGAGCCTTTTCAATTTTTAGTACCTTAAGATAACTGCCGGTTTTAATTGAAAGGGAGTAAGAAGTCACCAATACATCTATTGCCTTGGCAACCATGGATACAGATCTGCGTTCTAGAATCATAGCGCGTGCCATTGCCAAGCTCAACTGCTTAGCCTGAAACAGCAGAAGTATGAGAACTATCACACGTTGAACATGAAGAAGTTCATGTTTTCAGGCAGCAACCAAGCACACATGAAAGTGAAAAAAAAAAATCAACTTCAGGAGCACTTGAGGTAGATGCACTTCATTACATCTATAACTATAAGATCCCTTACATGGACCCAGAAATGGCTTCAGCAATTAAACAGTTTCAATTTAAACTATAAATGTGCCTTCCAAGTCTGTATTATCGGAAAACAAGAATTGTGTTCCTCAACTGGTATAATAATGATTCATCGAATTCAATTCATATGCTTAAACATATATTACATTCTACCTTACTGGCTTCCAATTTCCGCCGCTGCAAGAATTCCAGTACCGACGGCACTTCGGAGTTACTTGCAGAAATAGCCTGTTATGAGAAAAAATATATATATTACATATTAAACAGTAATACTAAATTATTTATAAAGATAACGCCCACCCCAAAAAAGAAAACAGGAAAAAAGATAAAGAAGAAGCTTACCTCTAAGTCTAAGTGGACTTTCCACAAACACTTGCTAGCAACGTCACATATAAGGTCAGGAACAAGAAAAGTCCAGTCATCTCCATATATAATTGCTTCGTGATCACTTATACCACTTGTGTCCAAACTTTCAGTATCTTTGTAACTAGATCGAGAGAAAGAATTAGACCTAGGGAAACCTCTCAACAGTAGAGGAAGTGGGGCAGATATTGGTGCCCGAGAGTCTGCAAATATATCATAAAGTATGACAACTTTTGCCTCCACTTGATGAACAAGCAATACATTGTCAACCACACTCACAGAAATCTTGCTAGAGTAAATTGGCACAGAACCCTGCAAGTAAAAGTTAACACCAATAAGGAAAATGATGTTTGTACTATTAGAAGGTTATGTTGGACTACAACAATTACTAAAGTAATAAACTCCTTTTATTCTTTTTTGTGATCATCACTGATAGAAATCTTCAACTATTCTTGCATTTTTATCCCTTGTTTTCTTAATTGTGCTATATTCTCTCCATTATCCAAACTATCACGCCTCAATTGAATTTCTCGCGTTTTTATTTTGAACTGTAGCAATCTTCAGGAAAATAGTCATGCAAAGATAAATAATTTTAGCTGATCAAATATTACTTCAAATTTGTATTGGTGGCTTGAATGATCCATCAAAAATTTGAATCACAATATAAGGTGGTTCAACTCAAAACAACTACTAGTGCTTAGTACTCACTACTCCAATTCGGGCCATTTGTACATTGATTAGACAAAGAAGAGAACGATATAGAGAACCTAAAAATCACATGTGACTGGGCTTTGTAAAGTGAATTCTTATATGATGGCATATACCATATAATAATCCAATAGATTGAACATTTTCTTAAGGTTCTGATGCACAAAATAGGCAGACTGCTGGGTAGAGCCAAGTGTTGGCATTACTCATATCCGTTCTTGCCTATAATTGGCTTTTCATTCACACCCTTATGGCTTATTCTTCCCACTAAAAAAACTCTAGGAAAGCTCTCTTGACTTTGACATTGCAATTTTATCATTATAGATGCATACAACTACTTCAACATAATTATCTTATGCAACTTTCATATTAACTAAATCATTGATAATAAAGATTTGATGTACGGAAATACCTGTTGTACAACAGCATCACGATAAAACCTGTACGAGTGGAGTAGCATTGCAACTCTATCTATCTGCACGCAGTATATCCTGCCGTACCTGTAGACATTGACAAGTTTTAATATTACACTAATGGGATTTAAATTATTTAGATAAAACAAACGGGAAAGGAGAGTACATAACGCCTACACAGTAATAATATAGACATCTTCTGCAGCCAGGACAGGCTTACTATTTGCCTCAGGTTTTGCCATCGCCATCTCAAACCTTGGCAATCGTATAATCCCTGCAGATGAAATCTGAACAGAGAAAATAGCAACGGTCTCAATCAAACTGATAAACTTAAGTAATTTGATATGCATGCTCATAAATAAGCATGTCTGATGGTGACAAAGTCAAACCATATATTCACATCAATAGCCGCGTAAGAGCTGTACTAAACTACTAATACACGTTCTTGAGAAAATCACTATTTTTCAAACAAATAGGGGCATGCGAAAGATGAAACTCCTAAACAAGTACTCATGTCCCCAAATGAGTCTCCATTTTCCTCTATAGGAAGCTACTTGTGCATGAAATACCAATAGTCTCCTTCCTATTGGTAAGTTCCCACACGTAGAGGGTTGGCAAGCTAAAACTCTACTAATCCATACGTTTTGCAAAAAGACAAATAAGACAGTCATTCAGGAATGGAGGGAGTATTTCTTGTTACAACACTAATATGAAGATGAACCTAAAAATGTTGCCTATTTTTGTTCTGGATAAGTACCAATCCAAGGTGAAAATATCAGTTTCATTTTCTAAGTGTTTCGCATTTGGGGAGGTTTGTGTTCTCCTGAATGTAAGAAGGAAAAACTTGATTTTCAAGTGGCCAACAAGGATGATGTAGTCAGCCCCAACTGGTTGCCATTAAGGCATTTTAGAATGAAGTTGATTTTTCTTTTATATTGGTTATTCATTAGATAAGCGATCCAGTGAACTTAGTCCACACCAAATAAGGCCTTAAAAGTGCTGCCACACAAAAGAATTATACAATAAGATTTGTACAGTAACTAATGGGATCCAGAGGCAGACTCAATTGCTTGGAATCAGATCCAAGACGCGAATGTCCAGTACACCAAATACTGCCTAAAACAGAAAGGAATTATATATGATCAAATCAATAGAGAAGCCAGTAGGTATACCTGAAACCCAGTAAAGCTCTTGCACTGCATTCCTGAAGAAAGAAGAACCAAGCGACTTTCATGTGTGTAGACATACCAACTCACATTCAACCTTCTAGTCTCTACCAAGTCGAGCGACTTTGACTCAGAATTATATGCAAATATATCCAGCCCACTGCAATTAAATTCCATTTTAGAAACGAAAATAGAGGAAAACAAGTTCATGATCACAATCAAATTACTTTAGAAGAAGAGACTATCCAGAACCACATAATGTACATAGTTACAGTTGCAACTGAAATAGTAATATTAGTTCAAGCCATAGAACAAATGAACATCCGTGGATAGCTAGAGGGAGAGGAAGGAGGTATGCAATCCATTACATGCCTGAATATATAAAATGACTAGCCAACATCTAAAGTATATTCCATATACGCCCAAAAGCACTGTTTTACTCTTTAAACACTATCAAATAAATTAGCCCATGGTCTCTCATGATCAAGGGCAAACTTGTAAGTAACAGAAAGATCAAACCAACTTTCTACATATTCATATTGATCTATTAGACACCCAATGATGTAAAATGCATATAAGGATCTTCTTCATACCTGGTCTTCACAAATACAATATCACCCACTGGACAGTCTGTCCAAAAAAATCCCAGTATACTCTCTGACTCTGGCCTGCACCTCTTAGTAAAAGTTTCTCCTGTCTCTCTAAGCCAAAACTGTATCTCATGATGAGATCTTTGAATTGCTATAACCTTTGCATCTAAAGAATATCTGATCAACATGATGGGCCCTTCACTAACTGAATTCGAGGTGGGAGCAGCCAGGGGATCAAAGGAAGCAGCTTTCCATGAGAAAATCTAAAACCAAAACATAAAACCATAAATAAATAAACATGTTTAGAGATGAAACTTACTATTAAAACTCAAGTCCATGATATAAGTTACCTGATTTGACACCGGAGAGAGAAGTAACTTATTTCCATCATCATAGTATAAACTCCCTGAACCAGCTATGCTGCACCTTAGAGGTGGATACTGAATATAAACATGTGACAGGGCACCAGATCCCCCCATTGCAGCACTAGGCTGTGAACTTGATGCCTTTCCAGACATGCCCTCAAATTGATTGTTTTCAACTTCAAACACAAAATAAAGGAGGGTGGGTACTAGCAAAGGATCCTAAACCAAGCTTATATAGCTCAACAGAACTGTAAAAAACAAATCGGATGTATCAGCATAGCCGCAAGAAAATGCATGCAAGCTCAAGCAGCTTATCATTCTAGAAGAAAAAAATAAATCAACATTTTTCGATTGTTGAATGAATAACCTTTTTTTCTGCACACTACTAGCCACACCTGTCTCTGAGCTTTGAAGTTGACAGTTACAGGTTTTGCTATATGTCTCAAATACTAGTGAAAGACTACTGAAGGGTTATGCCTTTCCACGAAGCTATTAAACAAACCGAACAAAAATGAAGTTATGGCCAGAATTCTTCACATCAACCAAATACACAACCATATAATACTTCATCAACTACATAGCACAATACCATATTCTGCATGCAACTCTTTAGCGCTAGAAACTCTTTCGCACACATATTATGTTCAACTTCTGGAACCCTAGCCGCAACACAACCCCCGTAATCTTTTGCCTACAATCAAAAGATTCCAAGCAAAGCTACCCAATCAAATCCAAAAATAGATTGCACAAACCAATCCAACATTTCAGATATTTCAAAAGGTTTTAGATCAAATACAGCTAAATTTAACTCCAAAAGTTCTAGTTAAAGCCTATTCACAAACCTGAGCTGCACAATTAACCAGAATGCGTTTAAGCACGGAAGTGGTGTTTGTGGTTCTCTCTTTCATCTCTACTATGCTGCAAAATCAAACATATGCATAATTAACGAACTGCCCAATTTTCAGTCAACGAAAAAAACCCTAAATTAGACGCGAACACGGACATTGATTCCGAAGAATCGATCAAGACATCAAATTCGTTGAGCAGATTGCATCTAGGCGATGAGAGAAAGTACCTTGTGAATGGACCATTGTGAAGATTCGAAGAGCGATTTGATCTCACAGTAACTTCTCTTCTGGTTCTGGCTGGATGTTCAGTTTGGTGTCTACGGATTTTCTACTAAACTACCTAACAGTCTTCGTAATCGGCTAACGTGTCGTGTGCTCCGCCGTGAGTGTTCAAGCGCCTCCGTGCCACGTCCCGTCGCTGAAGGATGTGCTCTCCAATGGGCTTTCTTTAGGGCTAAGTTGGGCTTTGATTTCAGCCCAATATAAATATTCAAAAAGTACGCCTTCTTGCGGAAGGGCAAGCCCAGTTAGCAGTTATCACAATGATATGAAGTGGGCTTTGATTTCATATGTTTGATAACGTCTTCTTCGACATAAACTAGCTTTCATTAGAACAAATGGTAAACATTATAAGACGTGATCAAACATATGAATGAAAAACTCTCATAAGACACTGAACAATTATTATGTTATATGTACTTATAATTGTATACCAATGTGTATTTCAATTGGATTGCGTACACAAGTATACTTTGGACGAGCGACTATGTTTTTAGATGCGCTCGAGGTCGCATGCACCAAAAAATTGGGTGGAAGTTGGTGAAAGACAAACCGAAGTGACAAGATATAAATGAGCTTGTAAAAAATATTGTAATTTCGCCCAAGTATTATTTTCATTATGTAATTTTGTTATAATACAAATCGTTTACATTTTCGATAATATTTCAGAAATTTCAAAAAGAATGTTCAATTGTTCGTTAATGATTTGAAAATTGATATAGTTGGGCTTTACGTTCTTAACTAATCCTTTGTTGACGATTTGGATGATCACGGTAAAAATCTAAAGACAAGATGATTAAATTTATAAACGATTTAAATATAATTTGTGTCTTACATTGCCCAAAATGAGTTTTACCCTTTTCCTTTTATCAAGAGAGTTTTGTAACCTAGACAACTCAATTCAAAGGAATGCCAAACATAGAATTGCAGCTATGGGAAGAGATATTGAATTCCATTTTTCTTCTTTTCCGGTCGTCCATCTAATTATATTCATATGTTTTGACCATATTCGAAGTTAAGTAACCATTAACACTCACTAGTAGAGTTTTAAAAATGTTTGTCTAAGGATCTTTAAATAGATCTTATTGTCCGGATCGGATGATCAATCATTGAATAAGTTAGTACGGAATTAATGGTGGTTGGATTATTCGACTAATAATTTTGTTATTATATAGCATATCCGAAATGAGAAATACTAAATAACAAAATTATACAAACTTTCCGGGTGTGTTTTTTCCTGTTGATGGTCCCAAATCAACACCATTTTGGCTGTGGGGTTTGTGGTGAACCAATCACTTATGATTTGGTTAGACTTTCCAAATCAAAGACTAAAAATGGGTAATCACACAACCCTCTTTGGATGCCTAAAAAGGTCAATTATGATGGAATATTTCAACTAGAAAAAACCTCAAAATCAAGGTCCCTACCAATACCATAGCCTCCTCTTGACTTGTGATTGAAGTAGTTCCTTGGGACCTCAAAGTAAATGACCATGTGGGTTGGAATTGATGATGATGGCAATGTCATGATTTATAGGTTTGACACTTGGCTTTAGTTGCAACAACACATTTCTTTAAGGGAAAAAAAAGTCAAACAAATGTGCAACTACACTATGTCATGAAAGCTAAAAGTAGCAAGACCCATAAACTCAGGTTTCTATAATTAGCTATTTTTCTAATACGTGTTATCATTGAAGAACCATAATGAGAAACAAAAATGGTGTCTCTCTTAGACCTAACCCAACTAGAAATCGAAAAGAAGGGTCAATAAGGATTGGATTGGATTATTCACATGCATGTGTGTGGAGGAGGTGGAACAAAAGAGGATAAAGACGCAAGTTAAGACACAAGAATGTAATAGAAGGGTACTTATTTTAGGACCACTTGGGAAGGTTTGTGCCAAGCCATTGCCATATATGTCATGGTAAGGACACCATGTTGGTCATTTCAGAAGGGGAAGAAAGGGTACCATATTGCCCCCACCCACACCCTATCTTATTTTCATTGGGCTTGCTCAAACCAAGTACCATGAACAGGAACAGCATCTGCAAAAATAAAGATGAAAGGGTCTACTCAATGATCATGTTAGTGCCATGCCACCAAAAGTTACAACCAATGTTGGGAGGAAGATGGTGAAATGTTTAATTATGAGTTTGCTACTGGTTAGTTTGTAAGGGTGAATGTGTGCAAGTGATTTTACCAATTGGTTCATCTACAAAGATTCTCTTGTCGATGACATTTTTTCGTATAAAAAATTTGATGAGGGTTTTATTGCATCTATTTTGTTGGATAACAATTATTTTCTTAAAATTCTTATTTTCTATTATATCAAACGCATTTTTACTCTCTTTTGTTGTGAAAAGGTTATATATACTAAAAATAAATTCTATAATAAAAATTAAAAATTTACTGGAATCATTAGATCAAGTGAATCAATTGATAATCGATTTCAGACCAATCGCCCTCTGTAATGTCATTTTCCGGATCCTCTACTTTTAACGAATCGGATGCGTCCGCACCTGGGGGGATGTTATTTCGGACACCCAAAGGGTTTTTATACCACATAGGAGCATCCAGGATAATATCGTAATTGCCATCGAAGTTATTCACTCTATTCGTAGGAAGCGGCAGGGCAATATGAGCTTTATGGCCCTGAAGTTGGACATGAGTAAGGCATATGACTGGGTGGAGTAGGATTACCTAGTAAGGGTCATGGTTCGGCTAGGCTTTTCGACTGAATGAATTGAGCTCATCTCGGTATGCATGTGATCGGTCCAATACACGGTATCCTTGGAGGGGGGGGGGGGTGTGAAACCCCGAAGTTTACGCCATCCCGAGGACTCCGCCAAGGGGACCCTCTCTCTCCATAGCTCTTCCTTCTCTGCATGGAGGGCCTCTCCTTTTTACTCAATCAGGCGCAAGAGGTCGGGCGAATCAAGGGTGTCCGGGTAGCGGTGGGGGCCCCAGAGATATCCCACATGTTTTTTTGTCGATGATTGCTATATATTCTGTAGGGCCACATCAGAAGATGTCGGCTAGGTCAGGGACATCCTCGGAGTATTCGGTCAGCTCTCGGGCCAGGTACTCAACCTTCAGAAATCGTCTATTCTATTGAGTACAAACACGACACCTGCCATGTGGCAGCTGGGCTGCCAAACCCTTGCCATCTCAGAAACCTCTGAAGCCTTCATGTATCTAGGGGTTCCAAATATGATAGGCCGGAATATGAATGCAACGATGACATATCTTGGGGACCGCATTATTAAACGCATCCAATCCTAGGATGGGAAATTGCTATCTTCGGCAGGTAGGGGAAGTCATGATTTGGTCCGTCTTAACGTCCCTCCCGGTCTACGTGATGTCGGTTTTTCGTGTGCCCCAACGCATTTTATCTCGCATCCATGTCGCTTTGGCTCGGTTTTGGTGGGGAGGGAAGTCGGCCCAGCCAATTATATAGCAGGATTG
>JAYMSV010002929.1:0-10454 GCA_036897745.1 Erodium moschatum | reverse complement strand
CGAATAATTTTTTTGATTCAGGGGTAGGAGGCAATATTCGGTTTTGGGCTACGATAAAAAAGTACCCCTTCTACGGGTCCAAAAGAGCTGAGTCCCCTACGGGGGGCTTGGACATTATTCTGGTGCCCTGGGCTTCGGCCCTACTATGTATGCCACTGGTTGCGTTAATGCAATGTCTTTTTTATCGTTTCATAAAAAAAGAAAATACAATTACTACTTATTTATCCATTGTTTCCTTTATAAATACTATGTACGTGTAAACCCAAACATATCCATTAATTCTGAGTAGGGTTGATCATGGTCTGTCAATATACTCGATGCCAGTGAAAATTATCGATTTAAGATTTATAGACAACAATGCCTACACCAAACTACACTGTTTTCTTTGTTGTTAATTGATGAAAATCTCGGTCATACGTTGGTTATAACCAGCACCAGCCGAGTTCATGTGATCAGAGAAATTCCGACAAGATTTAAAGAACAAGATGGGAGTGGGTAGAAGAAGAGATGACATGACAGTTGTGATAAAATGAACAAGACGGAAAGAGATAAAAGAAGCAATAGCAGAAAAGCAAAAGAACAAGAAGATGAAGACTAAATGATAGAACAAGGCTTGTATTTTTTTGGTAGGGTTTCATTAATAAAGTGGCATAATAAATGGGGTTGGGTTCATGGGTAGTTAAAAATTTGGGTTTAAATATATACACTTAGAGTAAAGTCCTACAATACATTTTTTCTATCACTATAAAACTTGGTTTCCATACTATATCTTATCTTTTCTTTCAAGTGTAGATGACGGCCACAAAAAAAAACAGGGCTGAAAATCGGGTTGTTTTACTGATGGTCAAATCTTTGCAGGGAAGCATGCTCTTGGAGCTGACTTGGTCCTCCTATGTACCTATTTCTGTTCAATCTCGGAAGGGTACTCCAACTGAAGGGGATTAGACCCTCGTTAGATGGAAACAAATGGGTTTGCAGCCTCGGGTTGTACTCCCTAATCGGGATTATTCGGTCTTCGTAGCCAACCTTCCTGTCTCCATCACATCTGAACTACTTATAACCCTTTTTAATCGGTTTGGCGTTGTTGCTGTTGTTGACGCTGGGACGAAATTCATTTATAAAGGGATCCGTTTTGCCTTTGTGTACTTTACTCGATATGATGATCTGATTCGTATTGTTGATGCTCTACACGGCACCCTGGTTGGAAAGCGAAAGATCCAGGTCGAGCTGGGCAGAAAATTTGCAGGGTCCGTCGGGCATCTTGGGCCACCCTTGACGGATGGTAGGGTGGTACCTAGAGCTTCTCCCGCTTCCTAGGTTTCTTGTTCACCGGCCTCGGTCTCCTCTACGCCTATGGCATGTTGTCCTATCACTACCCTCGGGGGGACCCTGTTGTTTCTATACATCGTTCAAATGCGCGCTGTCTATCGCTGACTCCGAGGTTTGAGAAGATGTCGACTTTTAGTGTGATTGCTATTGCTAGTTCCTTAGCCTCCGTTTGTTCCATTAATTAGCACTTGTTTCTAGTTGGCGGGGATCTCGGATGACGCTGAGTTAGAGGCATTTTCTGTTACAGAATTGTATGATGGGTTGGATCAGACATTAGCCCCCCTTCCTGATCGTGCCCCTCCGCCACTTCAGGTTGACTTTATCGATGCCCTCCCTCAACCAGATGTCTTTTCGAGGTTCTCATCATCATTGATCAATTGTCGTACGGGGGAGAGCATCACACACACTGTGGCGAGATTTGCCGAGCACCGCTATAGAGGTTCACTTGCGGAGGGCTCTAGGAAGATCGAAACGGCCTTGACTCCTCACTATAATAGCGGGGTAACTAGTCCCATCGGGATCACTTGATTTTTGCTTGCATAGGTCCCTACTCTTTTTGAGTTTTTTGGGTTCCTTTTCTTTGTACTTGTTTCTTCATTAGTGTATTTATTTCTCTCTGATAAAAAAACAAGATTAATCGCTAAAACCTTATATCCTTCACAAGAAATCGATCGACTCAATTTTTGGTTTATGTTTTCCTTATCAGCGCTACGCTCGAAACTTGCCGATGCCGATACTTCCATTGCCGGTTTTAATCGATATTTCCAGTGCCGACTGTTCATGAACAACCGTAACCGTGAGAGCAATAAGAAAATAGTAGTGTTGCCGTGGACGTAAACAAAATACCGAACCATTTCATGCATATATAACAAGTAATAAATGATATATGTAGTTCAATCAAATATTTAGAGACAATTTCACTCAATTATATTTAACTTTATCTCTTTTCATTCAACTGTCCCTGTCCCGCCTGGTTTGCATCCTTCATCATGGAATAGAAAACACGTCAACTTATATAAAAGAAATCATATGGAGTCGCGAGTGCAAGCCTACGTGGGTACCATAAATATATCAGTTTGTGTATCTGGAAATTAGTGACATCCAACAAGCTTATTTTAGTACTAATTAAAACATATCAACATCGTTTACCAAATTAAAGTATTAGAAGACATTGAAACTTTAATAACTTACACTTCTGTCATCATGTAAATAATGTTTCGTTTGACATATCAAAAACAAGATTGTCTACCTTCATATCATATAATCCAAATATTTACTTCCGTCATGTAAACCTAGGTGTCTCCATCAAACTTGTCCAATAAAACAAAGTGTAACGTGTTGAAAATAATGTCTCGTTTGACATTATAATGTTTGATTTTGCAAGCTCGGTATTTTCTTCTTTAAAAAATTGCACGCCTCTCAATTGATTTCTGTTTCATGCTTATGGGTCTAAGTTAAAGTCCGTATAAAAACTTGTGATTCTTTAAACATATGTTGTGCGTTTTGTTTTGTTTTTACACCAAAACACTAATTTTCAGCTACATACCTTTATAACACTTTGCAATAGTTTTTTTTTGATCAGCAACACTTTGCAATAGTTGTCATCCGGAAAAATAGAGGTAATAAAAGACATTTCTTTCACCAAGGCTCTTGAAAAGAAACATTTCGTTTATTCGCTTGACAAGTTAAACATTTTTGACTCGTACTCCAACTCGAGGGAGGGTGCTGAGATATTTGGATATAAAACCGTGTCTTGAATACCAAATAACCAATATAAGGAAGTTCATGACTTGATTGTCAAGTAAGTGATACTAGGAAGTTTGGTATTATTTCTGAAACCTATAGTTTGTCTTATAGTAGGTATTTACTGATCTCATTTGCTTTTATTCTCTTTTACAATTGTGTCTTCGATCTAGTTTTCATTCATCTAACAAAATATTTACAACAACTTTCTCTTTACATCGACAATATAGATCGTACTAAACAAACGATTTCCGTAACTTTTATAAATATTTCACATTTGAGGAATCAAAATACAAATACGGATAAACAAACCTTACCAACATAAATACGGTAACAATCCAGACCATTAGAAACAAGGTGTAACGTGTTAACCATCCACGGTCAAAATGCAAGCTATTAATGACGTGGCACATCCAATGAGTTTTATCCATCCACGTCATCAGGTAACCCGATACGCGGCGGATCGTTTGGGTTGTTTTGATATTTACTTCCGTGGAAAAGGTCCATATATCAAATGACAATTAGCCCCTTCTTTTTTCTTTACAGGCATAACATAATGCTGTAATCAAACAGGTTAATAAATAAATAAATAAAATTATCAAGAAAAAGAATTATTTTTTACCCTTAATAAATACAAGTACAAGCTTATCGCTTCAAAAGCAAAAGATGAAAAGCACGATTTTCTCTTGGTAGGTTTTGTGCTAATTTTGGAAAATGCAGTTAACTAAACGGTGAAGACAGTGGCAAAATGGTAAATAGGGAAAACAAATTCATAAATCTGAGTCAGTGTCGCTCCAATAAGAAAGGAAGCTTTTTATCGAAACCGTTGTCAATTGAGTCTCCAGGTCATCGTCACCTCACCTACCCTTGATTTTCAATGCCGATCCTTCTCAGATTATCCAATTCCTTTCCCCTATATAAACCCTCCTAAATCTCCACCTTTCACACACTACAACATTCCTTCTCGATCCTCCGATCAAACCCAATTCGTAGCCATGTCGATGAACGCTCTCGCCGCCACCAGCCGGAACTTCCGCCGGGCAGCCCAGATCCTGGGTCTCGACTCTAAGCTGCAGAAGAGTCTCCTGATCCCTTTCAGAGAGATCAAGGTATGGCGTTGTTGTAAATTGTAATGGGTTCTGTTTGTTTCTCGGGAATTTGAGTTTTGTATTGTGATTGAGCAGGTGGAGTGCACTGTGCCCAAGGACGATGGGAGCTTGGTCACGTACGTTGGTTTCAGGGTGCAACATGACAATTCTCGCGGCCCCATGAAGGGAGGGATCAGATACCATCCGGAGGTCTGATTTTTGCCTTTTTTGTTTTTGCTTTGATGATTGATCATTTGGTTTGTTTGTTAAAGTTTCAACTTTGGAAGAGACAGATTGTGAAATGATTGTTGGGTCGTTGTGCTTTTGTTACCTGTTTAGCTTTTTGGTTTGTTTGATTGCTGTAGGGATGTTTTTGGATCTTCCCTGAAATGAATGGGTTCAAATCGGTCGGGTGGATTTGACCCATTACTGAAGATGCTAAGCCATTTGTGTAATATGAAATTATTCTACTTATTTCAGTTGTTGGACTAGCTTAATTCTTTTGCTTTAAGCAGGGCCTGGTCAAACTTTGTTTTGTTTTTGATGAATGATGATTATTATAAATTTATAATTTAGGGAAAACCCCAATTACGAACCTTGTGTTACACAGTTTTTGCGACTGCAAACGGTAGACGACATTTGTTTGCACAAACTAAAGGGATTTTTTCCATCCGTTAGTCACACGGATGGTAGGGGGTGGTTTTTGCAAAATTGTCAGGGGCTTTTTGGACAGCTCGCTTTCATATTTGACGAAGTTATAACGGATGCAAAAGAAAACAGTGTTTGCATCCGTATAATTTAATGTTTGGGGCTTAGATATTTTGGCCATCGTGCTTTTACAATTGTTCTATATAAGTTTTTTTGGCATCTGAACTTGTGTTTCTTAGGGTCCTTAATTTCCAATTGGATAGAAAATGGGTGGATTGTGCTTTCTGTGGTACAGTGTAAATATTTGAATATTACTTTTTCTCATATTTAATTGGACCAAGCAATCAGTTACAAGGTTAGGAAATGGTTGACAATAGCAGGCATGGCCATAAGTTTTAAACAGCATACTTTAAAAGGATTTTTGGCTTATTGTGATTTGTTACAACATTTTTGTCTCATCCACTTCCCTTCTATGTTGATTTTCTCCTTTTTAATGTTACAGTTTTGTCCACAAAAAAAAGGTTACAGTTTTGACTCCTGGCCTTATGTTGTCCTTGCATATGACCAAATGCATGTAAGTCATTATGATTGTAATGATGTGTTTCAACATTTGGAAAATGTAACTACTTTTTCATATGTCTAATGGCAACTAACCATTTTTAATGCTTTATTTGAATTTGATGCTTGTGTTATTTTTTGCAAAATAATGGAAGCGGATATATAGGGAATGGTACAAATATATCTTGCTTGTTTAACTTATGCCGTCCTCCTTTTCTTATGAATTTGTGGACAACATTGGAATGTTATGACTTATCTGGAACTGATCTAGTGAGGTTATCCCCAAATACACCTAACTTTGTTTCATAGGCAGAGATCTGGTTGAATCCATTTATGTTAGGAAATATTGTGGGCATGAGTTCTTAGCTGATTCGTATCCCAGTTTTTTATTTATTTATTTATCTGTGTTTGGTAGGTTGACCCTGATGAGGTGAATGCACTTGCTCAACTAATGACTTGGAAGACGGCTGTAGCAGACATTCCTTATGGTGGTGCAAAGGGAGGTATTGGATGTACCCCAAGGGAGCTCAGCAAAAGTGAGTTGGAACGTCTTACTCGTGTTTTCACTCAGAAGATCCATGATCTCATTGGCATTCATACTGATGTTCCTGCCCCTGACATGGGCACCAATGCTCAGGTCTCCTTATCCTTATCTTTTCTACAACATTTGTTTCTTTTACTCAAAGTGCTTGGATTTTGTATCAACACAATCTTGTCATTTCAGACCATGGCTTGGATTTTGGATGAGTACTCAAAGTTCCATGGCCACTCCCCAGCTATAGTCACTGGGAAGCCTATAGTAAGTATCTCAAACTTCTTAACTAATATATTGTTCAAGTTCTCATTACCATTTTGCATTTTGCATTCTAGGATCTTGGTGGATCATTGGGCAGGGAGGCAGCAACAGGGCGAGGCGTTGTATTTGCAACAGAAGCTTTACTTGCTGAACATGGTCAATCAATTCAAGGTTTAACTTTTGTAATTCAGGTAAATCTCCTCTCCTGTGTGCTAAGATTAAGACTGTTGCTGTTACTAAAGCAAGAGAAAACAAACAGGGTTTCGGAAATGTGGGGTCATGGGCAGCAAAGCTTATCCATGAAAGAGGTGGGAAGGTGATTGCAGTCAGTGACGTGACCGGTGCTGTTAGAAATCCAAATGGTATTGATATAAAAGAGTTGATTAAACACAAAGAAGATACAGGCAAGTTAACCAATTTTCAAGGTGGAGATGCTATGGATCCAAATGAACTGCTACTACATGACTGTGATGTTCTAATTCCATGTGCTTTGGGTGGCGTCCTCAACAGGTACTCTCTCTTCTAACATACAAATATCTTTCAACTCCTTTTTGTCTTGTAAATTACTATTATCAGTTCACGATCATGTACTTTGGACTATCATCAATTCGCTACCCTCATATAAAAATAAAGGCATTTTTGTATTTTATATTTAAAAGCATTTTTGTCATTAAACCTCAAATGAGGGGAAGTCGAAACAAAAACAAAGTTTATCAGAGTGAATTGATACGATTTAAAGTACAAGATAGTGAATTGGTAATAGTCAAAAGTAGAGTGTAGTGAAACGTAATATCCCCATTTTCTCTGATTTAATGAATCCTCACTGATTTCTAAATTCTGTCTTCTTGAAGGGAAAATGCCCCCAGCATCAAAGCCAAGTTCATAATAGAGGCAGCGAACCATCCTACCGACCCAGAAGCAGATGAGGTATGCATCCTTTGTATTATTCACTGTTTTCTTTTAAGAAATGTACAAATTCTTGATTTTTAAGAAAGCATAAGAAAATTAAGATATGTAGAAGTTCATGATATATTTTGTTTTTTGTACAAATTTAATTTACAAATTCTTGATTTTTGTTTGAGTATCCACTTCCACTGAGAAGGTGTGTTATTTTCTTCTGCAGATTTTATCGAGAAAAGGAGTTGTGATTCTTCCAGATATATATGCAAATTCAGGAGGTGTGACAGTAAGCTACTTTGAGTGGGTTCAGGTAAGAGCATTGAAAGTGTGGAATAAGATTGGTGTATAATTAAAGAGTAAACAATGAATGGTTTGAGTCTCAATGCAGAACATTCAAGGGTTTATGTGGGAAGAAGAGAAGGTGAATGAGGAGCTGAGGAAGTACATGACTCGGGCATTTCATAACATAAAGGGGATGTGCCAGACACACCATTGTGATCTCCGAATGGGCGCCTTCACGCTTGGCGTCAACCGTGTGGCCCGCGCCACGCTCTTGAGGGGTTGGGAAGCTTAGTTTAGTCCTGTCCTCCTCACTTTTGTTCTTCTTCTTTTTCCTCTTTCATCTTGTATTTCTCTTATCATTGCTTACATTTCTTTCTTTTCCATTTATTAGAGGGATCATACTTGCAACTCAATTTGGTTATTATCTTTGTTGTTGAGAGTTTCTCTTCATTTGTCACTGTTTTTGTCATTAAATCAAGGAAAAGCAAAAAACGTTGGTAATGAAACTGAATGAGTGTTGTGTTGATATTTGATATATGCAAATGATGAACAAGAAAATGAATTGGATATGTCTCAACATCTCTTTTTCTTTCATCATTCCCAAGTCCCCTCGACTTGATTGATGTCTTAATCAAATTTTGACTGAAAGATGGGAGAGTAATCAAAGAGATGTAGGTACTAGAATAAGGCGAACCAACTTTGGCCTTCACCATTTGCTATTTGGATTCTCCGCGTGTTTCGAACAATGAGGAGAATAACCCACCCAACTTATTCTTTTAGATTTTCTTGATGTACTTTTTTAACCTTGAAGCAATTGTTTGTGTTGTCATCATGAGATTCATATCACAATCTAATTTATAATTTTTTTAGTCTTAGTACAATAATGCCAATTAATCTTGAGTTAGATATAAAAGATTAAAAATAAAAATAATCTACATTGAACTATGGATCTACAAACGGTCCAGTAGGCCGGCACGACTAAAGGGTGTCAGATGTATGATCTTGACGCTCGGATGGGCGGTCTTTCACTTCGAGAGTTATGGTTCCGATAACATATCTCGGGGGTCGGTTGCTTACGCATTGACGACTCGATTTCTGTCCTCGAAATCATTTTTCTATTAAGCACCGATCGACATCATGGTGGATCAATGGAAAATCTAGGATTTGGAAACAAGATCGTTAGACTTCTGGGTGGGATTCTTTTTCAGGACAACGACATTGCAAGACAAGGTTCTAAAAGACCAACTTTGCACTTTCTGATGATCCGTGGTAGTTTTGGCGGGCCTAATAAGGCCGCAAGATATCCCTTCACACACATCTCAGTGTTGATGGAACCAGGGTGGCGTACTGAATCGAGACCCTTAGGACTTGCTTGAAGGAGGACGATGATGTCTACGACATGAGATGGGGCAAATTTGTACCTATTCGGGTCGAGGTGGACATTCAGAAACCGTTTGAGAGGCGTCCACTATTCAAAGTCTCATAATATTAGGTTCGGACACTACTGTATTTGTCGTATGAGCATATGCCAGACCACTATTTTGACTACAATCGATTGAAAAAGGCACATGCTGATAAGAGAACGGGCCGAAAACCGTCAGGACCGGGCTCCAACAGAGGAAAGACCAAAACAGGGCATCCGTCACCAGTCCAAGTGTACAGGGAAAAGACTCATTATGTCATGAACCACAATGCCCGCTCCTTTCCCCCACCACGGAGAGGATTTGTTTTATCATCAGGACGACCATACCTCCTCCAAGCGCGAGACAGGTTTCCTCAAGGCATCAGAGTCAACCGGCTATATGCATTTTCATATGCCCCGACCCAATAGAGCCAGAAAGGAAGGTGAAGAAATGGACCAATAATGTGTGAGGGACGGTGACCCTTTTGCTATTCTCTGGGCCTGGGGAAACAATCAGTTGTGAATTTTCTGAGCCAAGAGGCAGAAGAATCGACCGACTTCGAGGGAACAACAGAGTAACCGACGAGGATGGAAAACACCTCCATATGTCCTAGTAAGGATAAGAAGGGTTAATGGGGTCTGTAAATACTACACGACCATCGACCGAGGGGTGATCATCATTCCACCAAGCATCGAGACAATAGACTTTTATCAAGTCAGAAATCAACATTTTATTCGGAGGCCCTTACTAATACCAGAGGGGGACAGAAGTTGGTTCTGGGGAGTCTGTACAATCCAAATGCACTTATCCACTCTTGTTCCACAAGGTAGACTAAACCTTTATTCTCGACATCCCGCGGTTGTCCTAGTTATCAGGATTGCTGCAACAACCACATACTGGAGATACTGCTTTGGAATAAATTGGCATAATTTTCTTTGTCGCTATTATTTGAGTTGTTCCGTTTCTTTACTGTTTGACCTAAAATGTTCAGACTTTAGTACTATTCCCATATGCCGTTTTTTTAATCAGCAAATTGTATTAATACCCCACCTTTGATGTAAAGGTGAGGCAAAGGGAAAAACCCTCAGGGAACTTACAAACAAAGGCATTCTCAACAGAGGATCCTAGAAGAACCAAGCTCAAAACAAGTCCCAACAAGGGGAGCAAACCTAACCACAATGGTCTCAGACCCCAATTTTACAACCTTTAAGCAAACTGTGATATAGGAAACAATTAACAACAAATAAGCAAACTAGACCAACAAGGACAAAAACCAATACAAACAGGAACAAACAAAAAGGGTGTAAAACACCCAGAAATAACTACCTTTAAGCACAAGAGAGAAGTGAAAAAGGAAACCCCAAGTGACCGTGCACAACAAACACCAAAAATGCAAATGCAGTACCGGTCAATGATCCCAGCCTGGCAAGACCCGGCTAACAATTGGTCCACCGTAACCAAAGGTTATGAATCCTCCAACCAACACTGAGAGGAAACACCCAAAAGGGTAGTGGACCGATATCAAGACGATACCGAGCGGAAGAAGATGTTAGTTTTGTGCCCTAGGCTAATCTGTTTATGTATGACATTATCATTTCATTAATACATTGGCACTACTATTATCATTTCTGAAATGTTAATAGCGTGAATAATCGACTCTTTCTAAGATCATCAAGTACGTGACTTGATAGTAAAACTCTTAGAAGA
>JAYMSV010002928.1:0-10454 GCA_036897745.1 Erodium moschatum | reverse complement strand
CTTCATCTAGTCTGGTGTGGGGGGGGGGGTGTGACAAACTCTGGTTTCTCAGGAGAGTGCATAGTCCGCCTAGGCGCCACTTCAGAAAATGAGTCGGCTTTGTCCTAATTTTCTGTTCAGATTCGTTGTACCGACTTCTTCGGACGCTATCACAATATCTTATGGTTTATTTTTTTTTTGTGTCTTGCTTTGAGTGAGGTATGTATTATGTTCAAACAAAATTTCTTAGACTAGTAGCTTATGATCATGGTATTATTGCTTGAAGATAAGTCACAATAAAATATGCAAATTATACCCATACTTAAATAGAGTAAGTAATGAAGTGTGATGAAGAAAGGAAACATAACTACATAATTTATAAGAGTGGAGAACACCAGAACTGATGCTAAAAGACAATGATACATTGACATTAAACAGTAATGGGATTAGTAGCTCCCGGCGAGGATCGAACTCGCGGCCTTTCGCTTACGAAGCGAACGCACTACCACTGTGCTACGGAAGCAGATGTTACTCTCTCTATCATTACCTTATATATTATAATAGTGTATCGTTCAGCCATTGATTTCTAAAATTGGGAGCGTTTTAGTCTTTGATTCCGATTTTCGACAGGTCGTCTAACTAGTAGTTCCCCGCCCTTCGTGTTCGCTCTCTCAAAGCCTAATTTGTCTATCAGAATCACAAGACGAAAACCTTGTGAACTGTGAACATGCCTTCAATGGCTCAGGACGGTCCGAGAAACTCCTCTGTCGCCGCCGCGTCTCACAAACTCAACGGCAATGACGACTCCAAGCTCGACCCCCTTTCCAGGTACTCTTTATTTTCTGTTTGTTTCTTGAGAAAATTCCTTCGGTTATAGTCATGTATCATGCTGTTCAATCATCAAGCAAACGGTTTTCATTTGTTTCCCCCCTGAATTTTTATACAGGAAGCAGAACATTGCTCAACACAGAAAGTCTCTCCCGATTGCTTCGGGTATTGTTTGCTTGGACTGATTTGTTACTAGTTAATCTGTTTTATTTGTGCCTAGTTCTTTGAATTTGCTTGACTTGTTTGTTTGTTTCCAGTTGAAAAGCGCCTCATTGAGGAGATTAGGAATAATGATACTCTAATCATTGTTGGTGAAACTGGCAGTGGAAAAACTACTCGTGAGTGTGTTTTTCTTCCCCCCTTTTCTCCCAAGTTAACAGCTTTTTTTTTTGTTCAGTGTAGAATGATTAATTCTTTACATTTTGTTTGTAAAATGATTAACTGTGTACTGCTTGTTTGTAGAATTGCCTCAGTTTCTGTTCAATGCTGGATTCTGTCGTGATGGAAGGGTCATTGGAGTAACTCAGCCTAGGCGTGTGGCTGCTGTCACTGTGGCAAAAAGGGTAGCCGAGGAATGCGGTGTTGAGTTGGGCCAGAGGGTTGGGTATTCCATCAGATTCGAGGATGTTACTTCAGGCGCAACAAAGATTAAATACATGACTGATGGATTACTGCTGAGGTAAGATTTCATTTTAAAAAAAGAACTGTTCACAACTTCTGTTTGTGTTATTCTACGGAAGTTCTGTATTATACGATATCTAAGTTGTCATAGTTTTAAAATTGTGTACTAGATACCATGTCCTAATTCGTGAAAACACATAATTATGCAGTGCTAGGACCATGGAGACTGTAAGACATGATAATGGATAAGATGTTTGATCGCTATGATCTTTTTATACTGATTAGCCAAAGCATCTAATTTGGATGTTTTAATGTGATAAAAAAATTTAGAATTATTAGTTGTTGAGAAAATATTTACTATTGTTGCAAATATAAGAGATGTTTTGTAGGGAGGGACCGAAGCAATGAGGATTTCAGAAGATACTGTCTTGAGGTTTTGTCGTCATTCATGTAATGTTGCTTTACTTTGTTTCTCATTCTTATAAGCATTGCTATTTTTACAGGGAAGCATTATTAGATCCGTTGCTCTCAAGGTATTCGGTCATCATTGTTGATGAAGCTCATGAGAGAACAGTCCACACTGATGTGTTACTTGGCTTGCTTAAAAGTCTGCAGAGTGCACGGTCTAAGCCTGTCAATGACAACCTTAATATTGATGATAAGAAGTCAAACATTGGTGAACAGTTGAATAAAGAAAATGGTGCTCAACGTACTGGTTCCCTCAAGCAATGCCAAGTCAGAAAACTAGCTCCACTCAAATTAATAATCATGTCTGCCAGTTTGGATGCACGTGTGTTTTCTGAGTACTATGGAGGTGCAAAAGCCGTTCATGTCCAAGGGCGACAGTTTCCTGTGGATATACTTTATACTCATGAAGCTGAATCCGATTATTTAGATGCGACCCTAATCACTATTTTCCAGGTTCTTATCTGCTTCTCCATTTCTATTATCGTCAAAACCTTTGTTAGCACACACACACACACACATCATCAATGCCTACTGATTGGAGTATTATCATGCCTGCTTTTTTAATTAGGTTATATCTGTAGTGTGGTGGTAATGACTGTCAATTGTGTTGTTGTCCAATCAGAGTTAAGTTGAGTGTGAGATTCACTTCATATGATAATTCCCGGTAAAAAAGTTCATGGCTTTGTATGTGTGTGTGTTTTCTTCATTCTGCCAGATTCATTTGGAGGAGGGCCCTGGTGATATCCTGGTATTTTTAACCGGGCAAGAAGAAATTGAGTCTGTCGAAGGACTTGTCCGGGAGAGACTTAAACAATTGCCTGACGACAGTCAAAAGCTACTCACTTTTCCTATATTTTCTTCTCTTCCATCAGAACAGCAAATGAGAGTTTTTTCACCAGCCCCAGCTGGATTCCGGAAGGTAATTTCATGTTGCATTTGATCTCTCTTCTACAGAGTGTTTAAACTGGTAGCACTTTGATGTACTATATGTTTAATTTTTAATATTCAGGGTAGATTTAGATGTCTCTTGGATAGATAGAAGCTAATGCATCATACTTATAATGGTTTGTGCAGAGGATTTTCATAATATTCTCATTCATGTCCGAATATCATTGTGATTTTGAAGTTTTTATTATGCTAAATGAAAGTAAATATTTTAGTTCTATTACTTTTCATCTATCTAACTGCATAATGCAATGTTCAGGCTGGCAGTTTCTTTTGTATTGTATGTATACTTTGATTCATTCCATTACTAGATTTTCTCCATCTATTTTCATTAGCATAATAGAGTATATATTCTTCTTAAACAACCTAACGTGTGGAACAGCAAGGTTCTTTACATCTTATATGTTTGGAAGTGATAAAATGAACATTTTAAGATGCTTTCTGTTTCCTGCAATACTTATCCAACTGGAAATACATCTGAAAAATATAGAGATAATTGTTTGGAGTTTGTTTCTTGTTCATAATCTTTTATAATTGTTATTCTTCTTAACCTAAAGTTTGCGTGAAAACAGTCAATTATTGTGGGAGAAAATAAAACTTCAATGTTGTTCATCCATTCCATCAAATCCTGTTAATACTTTGTTTTGTCTAGGTAATATTGGCAACAAATATTGCCGAGACATCTGTGACTATACCTGGAATCAGATATGTCATAGATCCTGGGTTTGTTAAAGCTCGTACCTATGATCCTGCCAAAGGGATGGAATCGTTGGTTATTGTTCCAACCTCAAAAGCACAGGCTCTTCAAAGGAGGTAGGTACACCATATCATTTTTGGAGTTTGTACTAAAAGTTTGTAATATAACCAGATCCCACTCAAGAGAACCCGAATTGTAATACTGTGTATTATTTTGTTCCTATGATTTAGTTTCTTTATAAGCTAGGATGCCCTAGTACTGGTGTGCATCCTGTATGCTCCAGTATAAATCAAGTACGCACCAGACGGGTCAACGGCGCGAGACAGGTATGAGAGATTGAAGGATTTTAATCTGGAGAAGAGAGAGTGAAACTGGAGTAGAAGCAGAAACAGAAGAGGAGGGAGGAAGGAAGGAGTAGAAGAAGCTACTTAGGCTTTTAGAAAAAAGAGATGGTTCAAACGAGAAGAGAGAAAATAGACTTAATATATCAATTTTTAACTTCTAAAATTATAAAAATGCTCCTCATCCTAAAAGGTAAAAAAAAAAATACAAGAAGTTTCTATATTAAATGGCATAAGTGTGGACTAACTATTTTTTTATTATTTAATTTAGCGTACCTGACCCTTTATTGTTTAAAACTGTTGTACATCCGTAGTAGGTACATACTGTACCTGATATCTGTATCTGTATGTGTGCTTCATGGTCTATAAGCTTATTCTGCAAGAAAGTTTGACATTTTTGTGGTCACTTCTTACTGTTTCATGTTGTACCATTAACATACTCTATATTTTCATAATGAATATTTGATTGAATAGTTCAACATTGACTATGGATTGCTATCTGCAGTGGGCGTGCTGGGCGTGAAGGTCCTGGGAAATGCTTCCGTCTCTACCCAGAGAAAGAATTTGAGAAACTCGAAGATTCAACAAAGCCAGAGATCAAGCGGTGTAATCTCTCAAATGTTATTTTACAGCTTAAAGCTATGGGAATTGATGATATTCTAGGGTTTGACTTCATGGAGAAACCGCCAAGGTGAGAAAATTTATGAACTTTCATTTCCAATGTTACTATGACCCACTTTTGTCGATAGCTTCTTCTCACTCGAAACAGAGTTAAGATTTGGAGAGACCTTTCTCTTTGGTTGGACAGTGATATGGATTATTTTGGCTTGCTCTTTCCTATGCCATGTCTTCTGCCAAATATATGCTTTCATTTCACTCTGTGCTATCCTATTGTCTCAGTTTAGGTCAGGTCATCTCTAACGGTGACTGGAGCAATTCCATTTTCAACTTGAACAATTGCTATCATTACAAATGCACCCGACTCCTTTTCTTTCTATTAATTAGTCGTTTGAAAAAAGATAAAAAATCTTTGAGTACATAAGTGAAGTGTTAGAAGTTGAAAAAGATTTTTGTAAGTTGTGACAACTGACTTGCCAAGTGTTTATCAATATAGATTCTGATGTTTTAAGCTATCTGTCACATAATTGAGGGAAAGTTTTAAGTTCTGTAGGTTTCTGCTTAATCGTTTGTCTAAGAAATCATCATTTAATGACTGTATTACACATTTTAACAGGGCGGCTATTGTCAAATCATTGGAGCAACTATTCTTGCTTGGTGCTTTAACAGATGAATGTAAACTGGCAGATCCAGTGGGGCATCAAATGGCTCGTCTCCCTTTGGACCCTATTTATTCCAGAGCTCTTATCCTAGCAACTCAGTTCAACTGCTTGGAAGAAATGTTGATAACTGTTGCAATGCTTTCAGTAGAATCCATTTTTTATGCTCCTCGTGAGAAGTATGATGAGGTACATGCTCTGAATTCCTACTACATCTGGCCATGAACTTTTTTTTGTTTCTATTTTGTGCTGGCATCAATTTTTTATTTGGCAAATGTCATTTACAGTTCAAGTACACCATAATGTTTCTATTTTGTGCAGGCAAGAAATGCAATGAAATGCTTTGCAAGCCCAGATGGAGACCATCTCACTTTGGTTAATGTATATCGAACATCTGATGATTTCTTGAAGAAGAAGGTGGGAGCAGGTAAATACAAAGATGAAAAGATTCTGAGAAAATGGTGCAAAGATAACTTTATTAATGGTCGTTCCTTGAGGCATGCTCGTGACGTTCTCAGGTTGGCTATGTATTCCTTGTCAGGTTTCTGTGTATCATCCTATAAATTTGTCATTAACTCTATCCATTGGTTCATTGCAGTCAAATTCGAGGACATGTTCAGCAGATGGGTCTACAGGTATCTTCTTGTGGAGATGACATGTCTCAGTTCAATAGATGCTTGGCTGCTGCTTTTTTCCTCAATGCCGCTTTGAGGCAGCCCGAGGGAACATACAGGTAATAGATTCAATTCATCATGACTAAGGTTCTGAAATCCATTTAGCAGGTATCTCAAGGTTCTATGGTTGTTTACATCAGTTGGCATGGAGCTTTACAATATTTAGAATGTTCTTATAATTGTTAATTAGTGGGACTTGTCAGTCACCACATTCCATCCTCTGACACCTCTAACATCTGTTAACCATATCACAGGGCTTTGGCAAGTGGTCAAGTGGTGCAGATCCACCCCTCTTCTGTGTTATTCCGGGCAAAACCAGACTGTATTATTTTTAACGAACTACTGCAGACTAGTAATAAATACATCCGCAATGTCACTAGAATTGATTACATGTGGTTAACCGAGCTGGCTCCTCATTATTATACAGTGCAGAACTGAGGTTATGCTACGAAAACCAACAGGTATTGAAAATATTTTAGCAGTTATTTTGATTCACCATAGCATGCGGTTGGACTCAACTATGTAGACATGGTTTTTATACACTGGCCTAACTTGTAGCAATTGTACTATGCGCTAGCTCTGTCCTCAGGTTGATTAGAAAGTGGATCCTAAGTGAAAAGATATAATTGAAGCTTTCTTTCATTCTACTTTAACAAAGAGTTAATGGATTGTAGATAGGAACAATTAAGCAGATAATCTATTTGATGATCAAGCATGAGACCACAGGGATGAGAAACTATAATGTATATTTGATTTGGGACTGGCCAATCTAGACTGTTGATTATTCTACTTTATGTCAGACTGTTGATCCTGGCTTTTGTTTCAGGCATTAATTATATAATTATTAATCTCTAAAATGGTTGGACATAAACTCCGTTATATGATCCATGAGTTTTGGATCTGGTTCATTTCTGTTATTTAGACCTTGTCAGTTGTAAGATCTGCCTTAATAGTTGAAATTTCTATATAAAATAGAATTGTAGCATATTTATAAGAACCCAATTACCGATTTAATGAAGAACCAATTCCAAACATTTCATAAATTAATGTTCTTTTCTGTATATGGTTACTATGATTTGGAGGGTCCATTGTCTAAAGACCGAAAATACTACTTCACTGAATAGCTGCTTGTAAATGATGTTTTATGGGGCCTACGAAATTTAGAGTTTTGAGAATGTTTTGAATAACATTGAATTGCAATAATCCTTGTCTAATGTATGTGTGGTGGCTAGGAGGTGGAGTTATGCAACATTGAAAAGACCCGGTGTTTACTGCCTATTGTTGACACAATGTAGTTTTGCGGGTGGAATTGGAATCTATCCAGATGTCTATGAAATGCATATTCCTGGTTCAGCTGTAATCCTTGATGCTCCTAATGGGTTTTTAATCAGAAGGAAATGTTGGGAAGGGATGTTTGGTTTCCATGTATTTGAGTGATTTATCATGTTAGATGGAACCCGAATTGGCTTCTCAGCAGTCACAACAGCAACATGTGTTCCCAGTTGAAGTTTAAGATTTTTGTTCATGTAGTGTGTAAACCATAGTTTGTTGTAAGAATACTCGAGTTATTTTCGTTATATACATACGAGACAGCAGTTGCAAGCTGGTGCTACTAATCATGTTCAAGGCCAATTTTGAGTTGATATACTGATCAGTTTATAATTAATTAATTATATTCACATTGAGCCACCGTACGGCGTAGTTGTAGCCTTGCAAGAAAGCAATAACGATAAGTTTCTGTGTGTCCATTCAGTATTACAGAATACAGATATACTTGTGTGTCATGTATTGATGTACAAATTAGATGCGTACAAATGGGAAATGCATGGAAATGTTTCTCTCCCAAGGATGGATCTCACCAACAAAACTAGAATTCAAATGTCCAATTCTGCAACTAGCCAAATCATCAAAACTGCAGTATTTTTAACGTGAAAGTGAAAGTCACTTGCAGCCATTAGGATACTTACATTCTTCTATCCATCATCATTTAAAAAAATTCCTTGGCTGTTTCTGCACTTTACCTGATGCTTCAGATTTCAGAACTTAGTTTTGCTGTAAATAATAGTTTCTTGTTCTGATTGTTGATTCAGTTAAGTACTAGACTATTATTTTGAATTGCCATCAACCTTTTCATTTTCATCCTGACTTAAAAGAATTGATACCACAACTTGCTTGCAGAGAAATGGGGAACATGGGCTTTATGGCAGGCCCAATAGAAAGAAACAGCACTTGGCCCTTAAAGAGAGTTTTAACATTACATTGTTGGTTGGTTGGTTGGTTGATACTTGGCCCTTAAAGAGATTTGACTGCTTGCAACTGTAGGAATGGAAATGGGCTAATGGAATTTTGAAGACCAAAACTTTTTTAATGATGCATTGCAGTTTCTAATGGAATTGTAATGATCCACACGTGCCTGCGAAGCGCCACTTGCCGGATATGTACCCATGTCGAGGTCGGCTAACCGGAAAGTTGAAGCTCTTATTGGAAATAACGCCTGTTCCTCTGATGCCACAACACCAAGAAACTGAAACAAAGCTCTCTCTCCCAATTCATATATGCGACAATTTATTTCCTAAATCAATTCGTAAATTCGCTTTATTCCTATATAAAGAGAGAACTATTTTTCTAGATTGTGAATAAACAAAGCAACGATGATTGTCAAACAAGGCAGAAAGAGTGATATTTCAGTACTTGGTGAGGAATTATTGGTGGACATCTTATGTAGGCTCCGATGGTGAAAACTGTATTTCTCCATGGTGACTTAGACAAGGAGATCTATATGGAGCAGCCAGAGGGTTTTGCAGAAAAGGGGAAAGAGGATTATGTGTGCAAGCTACAAAAAAAGTCTTTATGGTTTGAAGCAGGCACCAAGACAGTGGTACAAGAAGTTTGAATCAGTTATGGGGGAGCAAGGCTACTAGAAAACTAAGTGTGATCACTGTGTGTTTGTGAATCGATTCTCTGATGATGACTTTATCTTATTATTGCTATATGTTGACGATATGTTGATTGTTGGGAAGAATATCTCTCGAGTAGACAGGTTCAAGAAGCAGTTGAGTCAGGTTTTTCTATGAAGGACTTTGGTCCTATGAAGAATATTCTTGGTATCAGAATTTCTCGCAATAGAGGCTCGAAGAAGGTGTACATGTCACAAGAGCAATATGTTGAGAAAATGTTTTAAAGGCTAAAGTGGTTACCTCTCCTCTTGCTACTCACTTTAAGCTAAGCACAAAGGAGAGCCCTTCTACGGAGAAAGAGATGGAGAGAGTTCCATATGCCTCGGTTGCAGGAAGCTTGATTTATGCTATGGTATGTACTAGACCCGACATTGCTCATGTAGTTGGAGTTGTTAGCCGTTTTCTGTCTAATCCAGGTAAAGTACACTAGGATGCAATCAAATGGATTATGAGATATCTCCGAGGTACTTGTAGGTTTAGACTTATTTTCGGAAGCGGAGAGCCTATGTTAGTTGGGTACTCAGACTCAGACATGGCAGGAGATGTTAATAGCAGAAAGTCCACCTCGGGTTACTTGATGATATTTGCAGGTGGAGCAGTTTCATGGCAATCAAGGCTTCAAAAGTGTGTCGCACTTTCTACGACAGAAGCTGAGTATATTGCAACAACTGAAGCGTGTAAAGAGTTGTTGTGGATGAAGAGATTCATACAAGAGCTTGGTTTAAAGCAGGAGCGGTATGTGGTCTATTGTGATAACCAAAGTGCAATCCACTTGAGCAAGAATTCGACATTTCATGCAAAGTCGAAACATATTGATGTGAGATATCATTGGCTTAGAGATGCTCTTGAGGAGAAGTTGTTTGAGCTTGAGAAATTTCACACGGATGAGAATGGATCCGATATGTGCACTAAGGCTCTACCGCGGGAGAAGCTTGAGGTATGTTGTAAGATCGCCGGAATGACGATGTCCTCCATTTATTGAAACGGGGGAGATTTGTTGGGCTTGTTTCTCTAAATGGAACAAGGCCCAAATTTGTGGGCCCAACTAAATCCCATTTATTTTATTTTATCTTATGTTGATAAAACAAATAGAGGAACAGTAGGGTTGGTTCATTGTATTTGGCAGCTCTTTTTTGCATAAAAGGTTTGACGAGCTTATGCGGCGGTAGAAAGAGAAAAAGCAAAAGGAAATCAATATAGAGAGAGAAGATTTTTGCTTCTTCATGAGTGGTTGCTACGAAAATCAAGATAGGCTCTTGATGTGGTGTTGCTAGCAGCTAAAATCAAGGAGAACAAAGCCATGTTTGGCTCCATTTTGAGTGACAGCAAGTTTGGCTAAGGGTTGAATCAGAAACCACGTGGTGGTTCCTTGTGCTAGCAAAGTTTGGTGCTTATCTATAGGAATTCTCCATGTCTCGGTAGAAAGCAAGTGCACGAGCAAGGTAATTTGATTGGTGCAATTTCTATCTATTTATTGGAGATCCTTGTGTCTTTGAGCTAGTGTCATTCAGGGTTAGCTTTATCTGTTCTCATTTTGATTGTCGTTGTGTATTGAGAAATAGAGAGTTGTATTTGTAACCTCTCTCGGATTATTTCTCGGTTAATACAAGGAGCTCGTCGTTGTCCCGTGGATGTAGGCACATTGCCGAACCACGTATATCGTTGTC